>JAPZEB010000025.1:27555274-27568463 GCA_029783705.1 Chaetodon striatus | reverse complement strand
TGTGTGTGTAAACGCTCGCAGCTGGCCGGCAAATCGGCCGAACATTCGCGGAAAATCTGGCAGTGTAAAAGGGGCTTAAGTTTTTCCTCATATAGCTTTACAAAGTTTTAACCCACCCATACATGAAGACAGACAATGAGAGCATGTAGTGCAACAGGGGCATTTGGTGTGACAGAGATGTACAGTTGTGTGTCATCAGCATAAAAATGGCCATTGACATTGTGGTGGCTAATAATGTTTCCAAGAGGAAGCATATATAATGAAGACAAAATTGGGCCAAGAATGCTTCCTTGAGGAATACCACATTCAATACTACGAGTCTCTGATACATTATCACCCAGGCTGACAGACAACTGTTTATTAGTTAAATATGATCTAAACCAAGCTGAAACACTGTCATAGAGACAAATCCCTTCTCAGTTTTATTGCATCTGTAATTTTAGTACATACAGTATGCTGTATACAGACATTGTATGCTATTTTCTCCCTCTGTTCTAACCTTCAGCTAAAAGGCAAGTATTTTATGCTAAGTATTTTTTTCATTAGTTGAGCAGCATTTTAAAGCATTGCTGCTGAATGCTGTGCACTGCAGGTCATGAAGGGTACTAATGGATCAAGAGTGGGTGGTAATAAAAGGCCACACACAGAACAACAGAGGAGTCCAGCATGGTAAAACTAAGTAGCACTGCAGTGAAAAGTGCTGGAACATTTCAAATATTTCAACACATCCACATGTGCAGCTCAGTTATTAGCTGCTTAACACGTTACATATGTGCTCCCACTACATTTACAGCTGCGGCGAAAAGACAAATCATTCTGGTAACAATTTAGAGGGACTTTACATCTTGTTGTAAGTATTGCTCTACTCCATCAACGCTGTATTTGATGAGAAGGTTGAGCCTGAAATCATCTGTCTGTGTGTGTGTGATAGTACAGGAAATCCTTCAGCAGTAACAGGTCACAAAATAATCAATAAATTACTTTAAACAGCTCTCGTAGTAGAAACAAAATGTTCTGAAGCCAAATGTGCACACTGCGGTTTTAACAGAGGATTTGTCAGCTCTTGTTCTGCGGCAGCTGCTGCATGTTTGTTCCTGTTAACTCCTCCTTTAATCATTAGCGGACAGTGACAAGTCATTTGAATATGGATATTACACATGTAAACTGCCAAAATAAAAAAAAATATTAAAATTTGCCTGTAATCACAGTGTTGTTTGGCCATCATCCACACCTGCATTCACTTTACATGGAGAGGCAAGCAGGCAGGATTATCAAAATGAAAAATAGACACAGTGCCTTTTGGACATGGTTCAAACATACAAGCACCCAATTTGACATGTTTTGTTGTTGTTCCACTGAGAATAAATAATGAAACTAAATCTGCTATATGTCAGGAGCTGGGAAGGTTTCCAAAAAGGGATTACTCTGTATGATTTGATAGAAACATATGCTCAATGATGTTTTATACTTTAATGACATGTATATAGAAGCATCGACTTAGACATTTTTTTTCTTCTCGCACACAGTAGCCTGAATGATAAGACGTCTGGGCTGACATCCAGCTGTCCGAGGGCAAAAAGCTTCATTTGTCCACCTCTGAAATTCCTCATGAGGCCGACGCAAAGCTCTAATTAACTATGTGAAGGAACGCTGGACGTGTGTGATGGCACATTCTCTCTCTTTTTCCTTCACACACACAAACATGCTATTTCTTCTCCTCTTCTATCTCTCTCTCCCTCCCTCCGTCTGTCTTTACCTCTCTCACCCATTCGCTGAGCGCTAGCAGGAAGCTGGCCAAGACTCTTGGAGAGCCAGCATGTGTTTACCACCCTCTGAATGCACGCCACGTCGAGAGCTCTGCCTGCCATCTGAATGCTCTGTAATATCAATAATTGATGCTCTTGAGGAGTAGTAATTAAATTAGTTAATTATGCCGGTAAAATTACATATAATTATGAGACTGGAGGGTATGTTTAGTAAATTAGTCTCATCCATGCTCACTGTGTGTACTGCTGCCAAATTTTATTCCTTGATGATTAGGTAATTTTGATACCCTCTCCGTTTTTTGGAACAAATGCATCATTTACACACAGACACTGTCTGATCTGGATTAGCTTTTGTCACTGGAGGTATTCCTTTTCATCCTGAAAAAAATCTGCTGCTCAATAATAATGTGAGAAGTGCTTTTGGCAGCAATTCAGTGAGTTTTACTGCACAGATTTAAACATTTCATTATGTAAGCCCAACTAATGGACAAATAGTGAAGATTTTGTTGGCATGTTTACTGTTTGTTTGCACATCCTATATTTACTTTGTGGGCCTCATATTTTTACATGCTAGCGGAAACTTTTTGTTCATAGTTTGAGGGTTAGTTCACCCAAATAACAAACTCCCCAACAACATAGTGATGTAGATAGTTTTAGTTTAATTTGTTTTAATTTGAAATTATGAGATCCACTTCTGAGCTGCCCCAATACAAAGGATGTGAATAGAACTTAATTGTAGTGCTAACAGCATTAAAAAAAATATTTCAACAACTCTTTGAAAAAACAGTTTACTGATAACTCATGCCGTGGATACTTTTACAACTGGCTTTTTACTGTAAGAGGAGTCTCTGAGTAGTAACAATGAGGTGCGTGGATTGTCCACTGTAATGGGGTCAGTGTCCTGTGAGGCGAGCCCAGTCCCTTTTATCATTTCAGAAGCAACAGTGGTGAAATTGTCACAAACCAAAATAATTGTCTTTGTAATATCAGAGTTTGATCTGTTAGGTCCTATAAAACAAAAAGGCTTGAAGAACTGTATCAGTAAATATTTTTTTCCACCCATATGTGCAGGGAATCAGTAGATCAGTAGGGAATTTGGCCAGATTTCTGTTATCATTTGAAATTATTTTTCAAGGAGATTACAGGATTTTTGCCACGTTAGAAATTTTGGTCCTTTGTCTGTCTATGTAGGATGATGGCTGAGCAATTCCATGGTTGGATTATACACATAGCCTCGGTTAAATGATCTGTTATAAACTGTGGTGAGCTTGTTTTAATATCCCTGTATATTATAGCTAAAACTCTACTCTGGAGACTGCTGTGATATAAAACTGAACTTTGCTGCAGAGCAAACAGACCACATTTTCTGTATATTCCAGACAACTGTGGCTCAATTTTCCCCCTCTTTTTTCTTCTTCTTGCTTTTCATTAAAAGCAGAATCACAAAGTTATGCCGCCTTTCTCTTTTTGTCAACATTGCTGAGGATGCCATCTTGTTTGAGTAAACTTTATTGGAATTGTCACTGGACAATTCTCTGGGTTCTGCATTTATATTCAGAGTGAGCACCCAGGTCTGGACTGGTTTATCAAACCATACCACTACTTTCTAGAGCCCAAGGTGCTGTCTTTAAATGTCTTGTGTTGTCCAACCAACAGTCCAAGACACAAGAGAATCACTTTTCTATCATATAAAATAGAAAAGTGGCAAATCTCCATATTTACAAAGCTGTAAACAAAGAATGCTTGCCTTTTTTTGCCTGAGAAAAAAAAAAGATTAGTCGACTGATCAATACAACTCTAGCTGAATGGAAATAAAGTTGGTATCCATGAAAGCATACAGTTTTTCACAGCCACTAAATTAATGGATATATTCCAAATAATTTTCTTTATGGAAACGTAGCTTAAGTTGCTTTTAAGTCTCTTAAACAATAATAATAATAGTAATACTAACAAAAAATAAACCCAGTCTCGCACAGACATACTCTCAGAAAACAGAACCCACCTCAGTTATCTTTCTGTAAAAAATTCCTCTAAATATGGCTGTGCGCAGGGTGGAGGCTCTGTGTCAATATCGCCCGTGAACGCCTGCAGGCTGTGGACCAACTCTCTCTTGTTTGACTTTGTGCTATGGAGGGAGGCTTATCTGTAAGCCCTGTCATATTGCAGCATCACATTTCCCCCAAGATCTCATAAACAGCTTGTCGTGCTCCTACTTGTGAAATAGACGGCATATTGTCTAGACCGGGCTGAATGCACAGACAAATAGCAAAGCTTAAAAACACTGTGTACTGTAGTTAATGAGATTAAACTCACTGCCAAGGAAGTTTTCCCTCATTAATTGCCTCTGGATTACACAAGGAGAACAATTGCACCACATCATCTCAGAGTCATGCACACAACTTTCCATAAGCATGATCTGTGGTGCTAACAATAGGCCTATATGTCATTTTAAAGTGACAGTTGATGTTATTGATTGTGAGCTAATATTAAATGGGTGTTGGAGTTTTCGGAAGTGCCAGAGCTGTAGATCTTAAAAGTGGAAGGTATGCAAATGTTCACACATCAACACACAGAAAGCATATTAATGACTGGCAGAAATCCTGGTCCACTCGGCCCTCCTGTGGCATGATGGGATGGCTGTGGAGGCTGTCAGGCCTAAGAGGCTGTCAGTGTCTAACTTTGCCTCAGGCTGGATCCTTTTAATTTATGTTGGTAAAGAATCGCAAAGTGCTGCCATCTCTCCAGAGATGCCCTGGCAAGTTAATTGCATTCTTCCACTTGTAACCGACTCAAACACTTACAATCACACACATGCATGCACACACACATAAAGAAGTACACTCTTTTCCTCCGGGATGATAAACACTTTTTGATTTATTCAGTTAAAAAGTATCTTCCCTGAGACAGCCAAGTTCACAGAATCAAACAGACATTCAAGCTGGAGAACAGATTCAGTCTGACTGCAGAGAAACCATCACGCAAACACTCACACATGCTGTCATATAGATGCACATGTGTCCTGACAGGCAGAATGACTGGCTGATTGAGCAATGAGAAAACAACTGACACAGAAATCCTTCTGTCTACCTCCTTCTCTCATCCCACCTTCCACCCCCATGTTTCTCTCTGAGGATCCTCCTGATGTTCATTTTGGGTGACTGAGATGTGACCTTACTCGTCAGATGTGGCACAGATGGAGGTCGATGACAGAGTTGAGGAAGAACAAACATGTTTGTAAAAAAAAAAAAAACAGCTTCATAGTTTTATTCCCTTCTTGGCTAATTTTTCTCTTACTGTTAGCGTTGATTTTTGTATTCGACATAAAAGCAAACCCAACACAATCTCAGCTATGTTCGGATAGACATGTAAATGACAGACTTAGCTCTAAAAAATTATGTGCATTTCTTTAGTTTCTTAAATTCTAATAATGTTTGTTTACACTGTTGTAAAGTCTGGCTTTAGCTATTTTCCCATTAATCAGTTAATCAAAGTGCAAAAACACAGTTAGCTACATAGCACCTAAAGCCTCCTTCCCATTGCATTGTGGGACAAATGACTCTGCAGTAGTCACAGGACTTTATCAGCTCTAGCTCCAATTAGTTGGCTTCTATTGGCAATGATGGAAATACAACATTGGGGAGGAAATGCTAATTTTATAACCACTTTGCTGGCGTGATGCAATGTCAGACTGCCATGAAATACTGTCTGCTACTGTCCAAGGAGGGCTTGAACATTGTTTCAAATTTGGTCCGCAACGAGTTTAACAGAGACACTGAAAAAGTACCAAAAACCACCGTAACATTTTCAATGGCCTCCATGCTGCTTTCTACTGTTCATTAACATGTTCTCCAGCCCCTATGTGATGTTCAATGTGACACACCAGTAAAACAACACAGAAAGGTATACTTGTCTGCTGGCAATGGGAAACCTATTTTTAACAGGTTTTCCCATGTTTAAAACACCTGCATACACACGCTTGCTTTGGTGGAAAAGGGTAAAAAAGACTTACTGCCCTATGATGAAAGGTCATCAGCTGCATTATGTTTGCATATGTCATTATTCATTGCTAAACAATTTATTAAAATAAAAGCAACAAAATGAAAGGCTATTAAAAACAGACCTTTAAAAATCCTTAAAGGATATACCTGGCAATTATATTTCTTAATGTCAACAAATCCCACGAAGAGACTAAAACAAACAATGAACTGATAATGCTTACAGGTATTGCCTGTGTGTCCAAAGCCTGATGTATGTTATTCCTCTGTTTTATAGAGCTGCTCTCAGGTCTATGACTGTAATGGTAGCTCCATTAGCTACTGAGCACAGTGTAGTCGAGCCCTCTGTATGTGGGTGTTTTAGGAACCATAGAGTGTTTTTTTTATAATTCAAAATGCATCTAAAGCAGATATTTGACGACCTCTTCTTTTCCCTTTGTGTGCTGTTTTTTCCCCTGCACCCAGCTGCCATTTGAAGTGCACACTATCCACCATTTTCACAAATACAAAGGTATAAACGCTCGTATACAGGTCAGTATTTTGTTTTTCCAGCAGTTAACTGAACGGATAAAACATGAAAAATGCAAATAATTTTACAAAAAGTAGAAACCATAAATCATTAAATCATTAATCAATCATCATCATCAGTTCCAAATTGTCTGTGCTCTGTGGGGCTTAGATTCACGTCCTTTCTCTGTCTAAGACTGTTTCTACCACTGCCTCAAATGTTGCCCAAAAACTATTAAAATCGCACCCATGAGACACACTGTTGCACTGTTGGACAGGCTCCTTCAATATCATCAACAAACACACTGAAGATTTATTTGAATTATCCCACGTACACCACCCTGCTGCTCGAAAATACTCAGGAGAGCACCAAATGTGTATTAATCCAAAGCTTAAAATAGTCCCCAACAAATGCTCTATTTCCCTCTGTTTGAGTAATATTTGCGAAAAACTACAAAACTACATGTTTACCCCCACCCCCCCTTATTTATTTATTCATTTATGTGAAGATTTTCAGCTTTAAAGAACCAATAGACTTTGAGAAAGACACAAAAGAAGAAAAATTTTGTATCACATCAGTGCCATCCATTCATATGTCAGTGGTCTAGCTCCATCCTCAGCAGTGTCAGTCTTTCCTACATACTTGAATTGAATGACAACTCTGTCTAATTAAAAAAAAAAATAAAAAAAGACAATAGACCCCTTATTAAAGCAAGATGATGTTGCTGGCTTTAATAAATATTCTAAGCTTTATAAGCCCTGGTAATTATTCAAAATTGTCCAATAAAAGTCATGACATGTGGCTTAAATGCTTACATATTACGTTTATTAGATCCCTCTCGCTGTGATGCCCTGTTTATACATGTGTGTCTTTGTACAACTGTGTGTGTTTATGTGTGGCGCATACATTAAAAATGAGCACATGTTCAGCCTGTGCACATGCCTGCTGCTCACACATGTGTAATAATGTGCACGGATGTGCGTCGGCTACGACTGCTGCTATCATTTTATGAAGACCCTCCCCTCACGAACGACGGCAAACATTAAATAACCCCCTTAATTACATCCCATAATCCTCTCATGATTCACCCTCATGGATCCTATTATGAGGCTTGATGTTGGCTGTGGAAAAACCTTACATCTCCAATTTTTATGTCATTATATGTTCTAATTTTTATCAAGGGTGGTATTGTGAGACGAACTATTGATCATTAAATCAAAATGTCAAAATACATCCGTTAACCAGAGTCAAAAAAAACAAGCAGCTTTCTTGTTTTATGATAGGTTAACATTTTACTGCATGACAATATGAGTCATGACTCCCTGCTAGAGCTAAAATACAGACACTCTGATCTTTGATGATGCTTCACATCGGCCTCATCAACTGAGGATCATTCATCTTTTGCACACAGATACAGCATCCCATCAAAAGGAATATTTGAAAAAAATATGCATTATTATTGCGGGACAGATGCAGTCTGTGTTTGTATATCCTGTGTGTGTGTGTGTATGTGTGTGTGTGTGTGTGTGTGTGTGTAGGGGTTAGCAGTCACTCCTTGTGTGTGATTGAGTAGGGCAAGGGCTGATGGAGTGTTAAGGGGGTTGAGTCCATCTTTACCGCTGTGTCCTGCTACCACAGCTGTCACTGTTTGTTGTAGTGCCTGGTGAGAGGTGGAGAGGTGTGCGTTGGAGTGTGTGTGTGAGGAAAAGTGAGAGTAGGGGGAGCCAAATAGAAAAGAGACAGAGTAATGGTACCAAACCAAAATCCTGTCAATTTGTCAGAAGTGCCACCATGTTCTTCTCCAGCCAAGCAAAGAGCCATCGTGAGCCGATAGACTGGCCTGTCATAAATTTACTGAGTGTGATATTTGTGTGTGTTTTTGTGTGTGTGTGAGTGTGTGTTTTCCACGGAGACAGCTAACAGAAACACAGCTGACAGACGATGAAAAGAAACATTACTCTCAGTAAAAAATGGAGGTCGACCTGCAAAGGACAGGAGAGCTACTTTAGCACAGTTAACCTGCAGAGCGAGGGAGAGAAAACACATACAAGAGAAAAATGTAATATGGAATGTACAGGCATCCAAGGATGTAGGTTTTGTTCCAGCACTTGGGGTGGACACATATTAGGCAGGGAGTTTGGGGGTTCTCTCTCCTAAAAATGTTCAGCGCCAAATTTCCGGCATTCTGGTGAAATTAGTGACATCAGTTTATGGTAGAAATGTCATGATACCTCTTCCCTCAACTTTGTATAGTTGCTTCTTCTTCTTTTGGTTTTATGGCAGATTGCATCGATTGTTGCAGCTATAGAAAGTCCTCTGCTACTTATATGTTTTTATTGGAAAAGACAAATGTAAGCATTTTAAGTATTAAGGGGAACGTGTCCCTTGCCTCCCCCAAAAATCAACACCAATCCAAGTATCAATGCATACAATGAATACCTGTCTTTGTGTCAAGACTGACAATGATGAAAGGGAGTAAGTTCAAAAGAATTAAGGGAAAAATCTGAGTGAATAAAAAAAGAGTTTGTGTGTGGAAAAAGAGGAAGGAGAAAAAGAAAAGCATAGTCACATAAGTTCACATAGAAAAATAGGATGCACTGGGATTCAAGATTTTATCAAGGGCAATGATGCAAAGTTGAGCAATACATCAAAAGCAGGAAAAGAAGGAGAAGTATCCAAGAGAGGCTCTTGAACGCTTTAGATTTACTTACTGCAAAGAAAAACTAGCACTTCACTGAGAAAAAGGACAGGAAACACCAGCATTTAAAGAAGTTACACTTTTATGATGTCTGATGATGAAATGTGGAGAAATATGCGTTTGAAAAAGGTAAAAATGGACAAGGTTATTACAGACCACTGAGAACTGAGCTGAAAGGGGAGAAAGCAGTGAAGTTAAATGGCTAAATGCATTTATTTTGCAATGAAAGTAGAAAAACCTAACATTTTATATCAATAGATATTACTTTTACTAATTGTGCTTGTTCATTTATAAGACTTTTTTGTGAGCACTTGTACAATAACTAGCAGAAAGACAAAGAAAAGATCATTTACATGTATAGTGCAAAGCTTTAAAGTGCTATGACATCAAAGATGAAAATTTAAAAAAAAATCCCAGTTTTTTATTCAAGTTACCAAAGTAGAAAACCCCAACAGATAAATATCAAGCACGACTTCCTTTATCTGAGACAGACAGAAGCTGTGTGGAATGAGGCAAATTTTAGAAAATGAAACGTCCAAATATTGCCCTCTGAGAAAGAGTTATGAGCTGGGAGATGTGCTAATGTTGCATTACCTAAAATCATTTAAATTAATGTGCCATGAAATAGGTCATTAATGAGGATGCATGGGCCATACATGGAGACAGACAGATGAGGAGGATGCTGCTGCTGCCATCATATAGCAGACATCATTACACCAGACCAGACACAGCCACAGTAATAACTTCAAGAGAAGAAGAACTGCACGGAGAAGGTGGAAAATATAATCTTATTCAGCGTCTTTGGTACCTTTGATTTACATACATATCTATATCCATCTATATATAATGTATATGCATATACATAAAGGCAGTCTGCAAATAGATTTTTTATACAGCACCACTGGATGCATTTTAATACAAGAAAAAAAAGGATGCAATTATTTATTCATGTATGTATTTGTAATTAATTATTATGACATGTCATTTAAGTTGGATTAGTTATATCTGACCATTTGCCAAACCTCATGTAGTGGTGAAAATGCTGACTTTTTACCTGTGACATGGCCTCTCAGTCTATATTCAAGACCCCTATGCCGAATTTTTATAACAAGTTGACTGGAAATACTAAAAAGTCAGCTGCAGACAATAATGTTAACCAACTCATAATGCTCGTATTTGCTTAATAAGCCAGCTAGCTAAGCAACCCAATCATCAGAATAACTATTGGCATTGTACGTTTCTGCAAACCACAGATACGTTACATTTGGCATTGAAACTTTATGCTTTATGTTTCAGCAACGCTGTGGTTAACTATGGCTATGTTGAGGCATGTAACCATGCAGTTATGGTTAGCAAAAGATCAGGTTTTGGCTTTAAATACTCTCTTTTGTTAGCACAATCCTGACTGGAAATGCTGCGACAGATTGGTAAAAGACTAACACATTTTATGACTAAAAAGCTGTTGGAAACAAAGTGATGATTCGCTTTTGCATGATTCAGCTTTCACCTGGGTGGCCGGTGTTCACTTCCCGTACGATTGTAGAGCCAAACCCTGTTCTTTTTTCCTAAATCCAACCACGCGCATTTGTTGTTGGAGGAAAAAACATCAGTTTGCGGTGTTATACTGACATAGTGTGTTTATTTTGAAAGAGACTGTATGAAAAATGTACATTTCCTGCAAAAACAGAAATATATTTTAAAAACAGACAATGCATATAACAGGCTTAAGTTGACACACCATCCCAAAATCTCAACAACCAACGCACCCAAGGTACCTTGCACGTCATATGACGATGTGGAACCATTTCCATGGTTTACAGAAATGTACAATGCCAACAATTGCCTGGGCTAATGTAAGGCGGATAATATCTGCCTGTGACAGCTTTTATTTTAGAATACAGACATATTAGTCATCTACATACATGTTTATTTAACATATAAATATATTTACATGAAACCTATTTACCAGCACAGTGAAATGATGAGCGGATTTTCACTGTTGTGTTTAATTATATTTTCTCATTTTTTTATGGGGAAATAACTCTGTAAGACCCTGAAGAGATCATTAACACCGCTGTTTGCCAAGGTGACAGATGTAGCATTTCAACAAATGTTCAAATATGTCTCCACGATTACATCCACACAGTAATTACTTACAAAATCCAACATTAAGCAGTTAGACCTACTTTAATTGGATGACATCTTTGTTTTTGTGCCTGAAATATTTGGGTTTTTGGTAGAATTTGCATATTTGTGTTAATGCTCCAGCCTGGAACTGCAGTAACTGCCCAAACACCAATCTGCTGCCAGGTGAATAATGGAAGTCCAGGAAATATCTCCTGGTTATAAAATGTTGTTTACTTCACTAGCCGCCCTGCAGTGTGTTCTGCAATCACCCGAATTACCAATTTCCGTCTGTTTTCAGCCCGTACAGTGAACCATGAGTGTGTTCTTTCTTCCTCCTGGCCTTCCTGTGGAGCCAGCATTAAAGTTTACCAGTTAAACGCCCTCCTTTTGCTGCTGTCCAACCAGTGTTTTGTGGTGAGTAATCACCTTCCCACCTGCAGACGGGCTCGCCGTATGGAAAGGGAGTGTGAGTGTGTGTGTGTTTGTTCTCTGCCTGCATACTTGTGTGTGTTTGTGTTTGATTTATGAGTACGAATCTCAAAATGGGCTCTGTTTTTCTACCTCACAGGCTGCCTGTTGCCCACGCTGCTCCACTCAGAGTCTTTAACCCAGATGCCCAGCAGTTGTCATGCTGTAGGAACAAAAAGGTTTTTTGTGGTAATAAAATATTGACTGAACACAACATGCCGCTCCATGCATGATACACTGGTGAATTATATTGAAAGCATATTCAGTTATATAAAATGATATTTAGTGGAGTCAAATGTAACCTCATAAGCTTGTTATTATGATGATATAACAATATGAAATATCATACCACCTCATCAAATGCCTCATTCAACCAGATATACACTTCTCTACATGGCCAAAAATACACCTCAGCCCAGTTGCCAGTAGAAAATGTTGGCATTGCATGTTCCTGCAAACCACAAATACATTGCATTTGCACGTTTCATATGTATCATATCAACATTTCTTAAGTGATATAATATATGAGCTGGCTTTGCCATCAGGAGATAGAGGGGATGGTGGATGGCATGTCACCTAGGTGAGATGCAGACTACTGTTGGAGACCAACAAACAACAGAACTGGTTGCAATTTAGCAAGATATTGCTGTGTTTCAGGCAGCTTTTTAAGAGGGTGAGTACTTTGTAGCCACCCTTTGCTGTTTTTCTAGCAACTTAGACCTTAATCATATGTTTTGTAGCAACCTGTCACTGTTTTCCAACAGCTTTTTAGGCCCCGAATGTGGGTCAACTGTAGCAAACCATTGCTGCTTTTCCAGCAATTTATTAGGCTCTAACTGTGGGTGTTTTGTAGCGACTTGACATTGTTTTTTCAGCAGGTTTTTAGGCACATAACGTGTGTTGACCATGACGTGTTTTTGTGCCTAAATCTAACAACACATTGACCACGGTGTTGTACACTGAAGTGTCAGTGTATCTGCTATATAATGTGCAAATGTGTCTGTAGTAGTCTGTAGTCATATTATGCCAACATTTATCTGGCAGCTGGGTTGACTACCTTACATCACGTTGTGCAAAAAGCCCATAATGAAATAGTTTTCCCAGTTCCCCACCTTTGGGATGAACTGGAATGCCAACTGCAAGCCAGGCTTTATCACCCAACATCAGTGGCTGACCTCAGTAGTGCACTTGTGTCTGAATGGGAGAAAATCACTGCAGTCAGGTTCCAACATATGATGGAAAGTCCAAAAGCATAAGTGTAGAGACTATTGGATATGCATATCACTGCCCGGGGTTTTGAAATTAGATGTCAGGCACTGTACTGTATAGGTGCAATGTTTAGGTGTCTGCATACTTTTGTCCATGTTGATTATCTTTTTTCATCAAAATAAGAATGTGAAAGAGATAAAAAAAAATAATGAGTAATGTTTAAAAGTTTAAGTACAGACTTTGAAAAACATGCTCTAATTTTCTAAAACTGTGGCAGCATAATTAGGACTTTAGATTAATAAATGTCTCATTCTCATTCATGTGTGAAATTGATTTTAAAATAGTGAAACTCAGGATATGAATGAAGAAAAAGTATGGGATTGAAATCTCTCATGTGCACACAATGCCATGTCTCTAG
>JAPZEB010000025.1:27536786-27547516 GCA_029783705.1 Chaetodon striatus | reverse complement strand
TCTATCTATCTATCTATCTATCTATCTATCTATAATCCATCCATCCATCCCTCCATCCATCCCTCCAACCATCCATCCATCCATCCATCCATCCACCTCCATAGTGTGTCTCTCTGCAGCTGAGAATATGCTAATAAGGTTAGCGTGTGTTAATAATTGATGGTCATATAAGACTTGGCTCTGCTTTGCTGATTCGGCAGTATTAGTGAGGGCGGCCAGCCACGCTAAATGATTTATTGTGGCCAATATTCTTCCTGGAGGGATTTTGAATTTCTAATAAGGAAATATTCCTCCTGCGCCAGTGTGTATTTATCAAACAGTAAGCTGTTTTCTGATAGGCCCAGCAGGTCTCTTGGTTTCCACTGCGGAGACAATATACGGCTACAGTCACTGCTTACTCAATATTTCTGGGACTCAATTTCCCTTAAAACCAATTTTCTGTGATCCCTTTTGCATGTGTTTTTGCAAACGGAGACCATTTACCAGCTGCTGAGCTTTTGTTTTAAGCAAAGTGATCATCACTGCAAACAGTTTTAGCTGAACCTGGCACTGTCCAGTAACCTAATACTATCCCAGAATTACATTTTCAAGCTTTAATTTCATTATTCATTACCTCAGATATACATAAAATACCCTGAAAGAAAGCTTTGAGCCTGAGAGGGATGCATGTAACCAACAAAATGCCGGAGCACAAGGCCCTGCTCTAGAAAAGTGGTTAATGTGGTGTTTGGCTGTGAGGACAAGCTCTCCTGTTGAACAGTGTGCAGGTGCAATATGTGCATGTGTGTGTGTATTCTCAGGACAGGTTCTCCATTCTTCATCCCGTCAAAGCACACCAGCGCAGGTGTGTGGTGGAATGTGTGTGTTTAGCATTGTTACCGAAAGTAACGCCTCGGGTCGGTTGTGTTTGTTCACATGGGAGGGAGGGATGGAGAGGGAGCACAATGATAGATAAAGTCACACTCTGAAAAGAAAAGTACGACTATGCGAGTCATCATTTTCCAATTGCCCGCCTCTGCATTCTGCATGTTTACGATAAGCTTGTTTGTACAGAGAACAAAGGCATGCGAGTGATATTTAATGATCATAAAAAGAGAAATGTTTGGTCAGTCACAGCTCCCAGACTCCCTCCTCTGTGTTGTTCCATCCCTTAAAAACAATCGTGTTTACCAAAGGTGAAGTCCCACACTGCCTTTGACACCAACACATGGGTCGGTCTCACCCTCCAAACACATTACGTACAGAGTAAAGGTAGTGACACCTCACCTTGTTGACATGTGGATTAACTGATACTATAGCATGCGGCTGAAAATAAACCAGCTGAAAACAGTGGTTGACATAGGAAAGTGATGGATGTCGTGATAAGGACCTAGTGTACTACAATGAAAAGTTTTATCTGTAGACTCTGTAAACTCCACCCATCTGCTCATTCACCCATTATGTGATATACAGCCAAGTCTGCTTGTGTTCGACTAACTTATAAAGATTTCCAGACTAATGGTGATAGTGCTGGATTGAAGCTGTTGCTAACTTAGATTACTCCTTCAGGCTGCTTTCATAAATTGTTTGTACATTTTCCTACAAAAAGTAATGCACCCAAATTTGTACATACCCCATGTAATCATGAGTCAATAATCTGTGCTTAACCCATGTATTTTGGGAGGCTGATATCACGTGACCAATGTGCTGACAACAGTAAACAATGAAGCAGTCCTGAGAGGTCAGTAAGGAGGCAAGTTGGGGTGGTGGATGGGTCACAAAACACAAGACTTTCCATCGAGACTTTCCTTGGGACACAGGTGTTTGAGTCATATCAAGGTACGTCCTCACCATGTTTCTTTTCCCTAAACCTAACCACAGAAAATTTAAATGCCTAAACCTAACCTCCATACCTTTATGTTATTATCTTATTCTGCATTAATTACGTAACGTCATTTGTGAGGTACGTATTTGTAAGACAAACTAGGGCGGCACAGTGATGCAGTGGTTAGCAGTGTTGCCTCACAGCATGAGGGTTCCTGGTTTGAACCCAGGGTGGGGGAGCCCTTCTGTGTGGAGTTTGCATGTTTTCCCTGTGTCAGCGTGGGTTTTCTCCAGGTACTACAGCTTCCTCCAACAGTCCAAAGATATGCAGGTTAATTGGTGACTCTAAATTGTCCGTAGGTGTCAATGTGAGTGTGAATGGTTGTCTGTCTCTATGTGACAGCCCTGTGATAGTCTGGCGACCTGTCCAGGGTGTACCCTGCCTCTCGCCCAATGTCAGCTGAGATAGGACTGTGACCACTAATAGGATAAGCAGTTACGGAAAATGAATGAATGAATGAATCATACGAACTGTTGTTTGTGAATTTGCGTAGGATATCATACAAACAGTTCTACAAGGATATGTTGACTTGTTCAGGGAGTCCTACTCAGGCTGTGAACAGTTGTATTTTATCCAGCCAGAGATGATGACAGTGATTTTTGCCTGGGTTTGGAAACTACTGATTCATCTCCATATGCCTACCTTAAAGGACCCTGAACCCTATTTTTCCATGTTTCTATGTCTAAGTGACTGCTCGGAGGAATAATTTTTGAAATTGGTCCAGTACTGAGCGAGACCGCTGCAGCCAGCGGTGGCAAAACTGGCTGCAATGTAATCCCTGCAGCAACACCGTCACCGAGCACCGTCAATTCACGTCCACTAAAAGTGTTTGTTTTTGCTTTTGACAGGCTCAGATTGTTATTATTAGTGTCTTTTAACATTTTGGAAAAGATCCCTACAGAAACTGACCTTTTTGTCAAACAGTAAGATCCTTTTTGTTTAACCAGAAACAGCCCTGAAATCGCAATCAAACCCACCCATATCAATATAAAATCTATATAAAAGATACTGTTACCATTTTTTTGTGAGATGTTCTCATCTCTATACTTTTCATTTATTTTCAGTGTAATTTACTACAACTTATAAAATCACAATTCCAACTTCCCATACTTATTTTGGAAAAATATAACTACTTTATTACTCCTGCTATTAGTATAGCCAGTCATTTTATCACAGACATTTCAGTCTAGGTCAAAGTCTAAATTCTAACTGACTTTTCTTCTCAGTGTGTGTGTTACTGTAGAACCTGCTCATCCCGCTCTGCCAGAACTTCCCAGCTTGTAAAAACAGAGCACGTCCACTTCTCAAGCTTCACTGTTGGCTGTGTTGATTGAAACACAGCTGTGTTACAGTGGATGTAACCTTACACTAGATACACTTCGCTCATTTCCACATTCCCACCTCTCACATTGCACCACATATAAATAAGCTGGGTTACACCCTTGGCCACACACAAACTGTTCACATCCTTGTCCAGTGACATCCGCTTTCAACACTCTCAGTACTGTTGCTTCGATACAGCAGTGAATAAGCCTTGTGGTATTTTAATGCATATGTACATGTCTGTGTGCACACACTGTGTATTTGCTTTTAAATGCACATATACGCAGGTACACACGCACATGCTCACACACAGTGTATGACCAAGGTTACAGAGTCATGCCGGGCCCTCCCTCCACTCACACCTGTTCATCTCATCCTGACCGCACCCCAACCTGCCCCGACTCAGCACCAGTCTATGAGCTGACTGACAGGAGCTCCATCTGTGACCTCTAAAGGTCATCACACTGAACATGGACAACTTTTTACAGCAGCTCAGGTTGAGCAATTCTACCTTCATCGAGGATGGGAGTTGGTATCATGGAAAAAGCATACAGGTGGACACTGGAAATTTGGTCATAATTACTGGCAGGAATTGGTTAAACTGCTTACCCACATTGTTACAACTGACAAGTGTTTTTGCCTATGCCTTAGCTGTGTTGTCTTTTTTTAGGTCTTTTACTATAGATCCATTCAGCTTCGCACTCATACTGTAAAAACACTCCACCATATCTATCTTTTTTGATTACTGCTGGGCTCATAAAGCCTTGTTTTCTTTCTACAAACAAGTAAACAAAAACTGACAATGTAGCCCAATTATTTAAACCTTTTTCCCATACATAACTGCTCCATGAGGTGGCAATGCTGATTGTACAGAAAATCGCACATTGTATGATGACAAGAAAGGCTTTTTATTCCATCGAGGTCTTTAGCAACCTGTATTAGAGGGGGTTATTGTATCATACACATAAAAGTGTTGAGAGACATACATAGCAGTGTCACGTGTCACATTAGGATAGTCTAAGCAGAGAGGTTCATAATGACAAATAACTTCTGAGATTTCATGAGCAAAGATATGAAAAATGGGATGAGAGAGGTAAGAGATGTAATAGATGCAGTATTTATTGCCTGCCTTTAGTCAAGAAGTATTCACACTTTATGTGAGTGGACCTATTAACCCTAACCCTAACCCAATATACCTGATAGAGGTCATCACAGGACACATCTTTTGAGCATCATAGATATAAAAGTTCTAGGCAACAAATCCAGTGGTTGCTTCAGATAGACTGACAGACAGAAAAACAAAATCATCCAAAAAGCTACTAGCATGGCTAAAAACGCAGGATAGGTGGATTATTGCTGTAGAATCAAGCAAAATCATACAATTTCAGGAAGTTCTTAAAAAATGTTAATTTTTTATGAGAAACTGCTTGAAGTATCTGAAGTATCTTATTGCACTTGCAGATTTAATCAATACGTTAGGAAACGAAGATATTTTAGCACTAAAACATGACCCAGTAAGATGGAATTTGTTGCACTACATACTGTACCTTTTTTTCTGCTGGCCACAGCCTTAGCTTTCTGCAAAAACTGAGGTCCTAGATGTCTCCAATCCCCTTTTCATAGCCCAGTTACCAGAGTAAAATTTCCTGCAAACCACAGATACGTCCATTTGTGTGTTTCATGCATGTCATATCAACATTTCTTAAGTGATGTTACGTGTATAAAGCTCAGTTTCTCATCAGGAGGAGGAGGGGATTGTCTATAGCATAACACCTCAGTGAAACAGCTGCCAAGCAGCAGACCCCTTTTGGAGACCATCAAACAACCTTAGTGGATATTTTTTAGCAAGAGTTTTGGACATTTTAAGCAGTGTAAGTAGCTGCAAAATGGAGTATTTTTTAACAACATGTCGTGACATTTCGAGCCATGTTTAAAGTGACAAACCTGGTTATTTTTTAACAAGACATCAGGACATTTCCACTCATGTTTGTACTGACAAAATTGGTTTTTTTTTAATGAGACATCAGGACTCTTTCCAGATGTTTTTGTAGTGACCAAACCAAGTATTTTAAGCTAAAACATGATCTTTACCTAATTCTAACCAAGTGGTTTTTGTGCCTAACTCTTACCACACGTAAACGACAGTGTTATTACAGCATAAAACATAAAACTGACACATAAAGTTGCGGCATATCCTCTACATATGAAACATACAAATGACACATATCTGTGGTTTACAGAAATTAACATTGCCAACATTAATTGTGGTGACTAGGTTGCCTTCCGGCTGGTTCGGGGATTTGAACCAACAACCTCCTAATAATAATAATGTTACGTCATATGTCTGACTTGCTGGTGAACTGGCTGTTGGAGAGTGATTAATTTAACTAGCATGAACCAGTAAGGAGAAACCCAACCCCTCATTAGATCTCTGATACCCATATTAGGCATTATTCTAACAGTGCTTCAGCATAAGAGGCCCCACTTAATCCTATGGCGTTACAAATGGTATTATTGAAGTGTGTGCACAGTTGCATCAATATTCATCTCTCAGAGGAATATAGGTTTCAAAGTTGCATAATGACATGTAACAATAGCTTTTGCCAAAATATGCAAATACCTTCTGTTTCCCATTCGGATTATGTTAATTCATATCCAGTAACCTGGTATCTGCAGTATGCATAATGTACCAAACTCTGTCCTACAATATGTCCTATGGGTTTGATATGGGAGGAGGCGTTATGAATGTGAATGCAAATAAAACGGCTGCCGTAAAAACAAAGTAGGGATTATGATTGGAGGAAAATAAACCTCGCCTGGGCACACAGGAATAAAAGCAGGGTCGTTTTACTGTCCTGAGAAGAATCCTCACACAGGCCATGTTTCAACACTGGCTTTACTTCGGCTGGGAAGCTGATTTTAAGGTCGGTGTTGAGAAAATATTTAATATTTGGATATTCCATTCAGCACTTATGAGGCTGCACAACATGGGACATCTGGTTTTCAGACTGATTAAGTAAAAAATACAAACTGATCCCTGATCTTTGCAGAAAAATCAATTTCCTATCTGCAGTGTGAACTTGGCCAGAAAGAGAGAAAAAAAGTCATGACTAAGGGATATCACAGCTAGGGCCATTTCAGTTCTCTGCAGTAAAACTTAATCAAACAAATATAGCTGCACTATAAACCAGCGGGATGTTTATTTGTATTGAGATGAAAAGCCATTTCCCATCCAGATCCCATCAATATTACATTCAGAGCGTTGTCTTTCTAAGCTGGGCCAAAGGGAAGTGAAGGGAGGAGTTTTGGACCAGAGTTCAAGAGAGGACGCTTGATGTGCCATTTCACACCAGCATGATCTCGTGAAAATTTGGCTGCATGCAAATGCAAAAAGGCCCAGAGGGAGAAAAATCTAATCTTTGCAAAATTAGCTAAAAAGCATGCCTGTTTTTTAAGTTTTAATGGCATATGTGCAAGCTGTTAAAGTACATGATTACTCAATGAGCAGCACTGAAACAGAAACATCAAGCCTCGAGTTGGCAACAAGCTGAAATTTCCATTCTTGTACGCGGCTCCGATTTCACATTTACACCTGCTCTTTCATGCCGCCTCCATAATGTGAAAAGATTGCATACAAGAGTAGAAAAAGAGAGCGGCGTGCTGAACAGGCCCACTGGACCCAGCGATTACCAGGTTCTGAACAGCAACCAGAGCGCCCGCAGTCCCTCCTCTGATCCGAGCGCCGTACACGTGGGACCAGCCGCTTGCTAATAGAGACATTTACACCTTGGTAAAAGTTGGCAGGTGTTACCCCGCCGTTGTCGAGAGCAGACGCATGCCGGGCATCATTAGGCCCCGTGCCAAGCCTGCTTTGGCTGCCAGCCTCACTCGCTCATTCTGGTAGAGGCTGTGTGCATCTGTGAGTGTTTGCGTGTTTATGTGTGTGTGTGTGTTTCGGCGGAGCAGCGGAGGAAAGAGTCCTCTGTTGTAGTGGCATGCTAAGAAGGGCTCCTTACTGCGATGGAGAGTGCTGTTGATGTTGCATTACTGCTCTCCATGCAACATGTATCTGTCTAGACTGTTGGTCTGCAAGTGGAGCAGGGGTTAAGAGGTAATGGCATCGGCATGAATTCATGCATTTTCAACAAATGATCAGAGCTGGATTATATGTTTAACACATAATACATACAAAACTGTTCATTTGTTTCTCCAAAAATTATTTTCACATTGTATAAAACAAAGTGCATTAGCAAAAAAGTTTTATATGAAACATAATGCCACATTTTTCACATTTTTTGGTGTGAACTGTTTAAAATGAATGCAGAATGTTAATTCTTACCATAACTGCAAAATGTTCACTGTCAACTTATTCCATTTGTTCTTCCTGTAACAAATGCTCAAACTAAGCCATGTTAATATTTTTATTGTTATTTTTAAACAATTCAAAGCACTTGGTTAAGGATGCAAGATGTAACTTTTCCATTTTAAAATGTCTCATAACAACTAGGCCACTGTTTCATGTTTTGTTGAATTGTGTACTTGCATTTTCCCAAACATTTCCAGCCGTGGTCAAACCCAGAGAAAACTCTAATTTTAATCAAGGACACAGTCTGTGTCATCGGGTCCCCCTCACCTGTCAGTGGGCATCATATCCCCTTTGCACATGCGTCAGGGTTGTGGCTGTCTGCCAGAAACTGTAATGAATTGACTTTTTATCCAATTTTAAGCCCCTTTTTTATGATACACTTTTAGATGGTTAAACCAGATGAAGGTTTTTCATCATCAGATGTCTGGATCTTAAGTTATTAGAGAAACAAGCTGAGCAAACATTAGCAGCAGCTCAGCTCCAGCCCCTGCCATACCAAACAGCATCAAAGAAACATTGATTTTTAATGTTAAACCGCTTTATTAAGTATTTCAATCGGTTAAATCACCTGGTCTGTATGTTTTGGAGAGGAGTTGACCTCTGGGTATAATTCGTCACCTGCTAAAAATCTCCTGAAGATGTGAATACTAAGTTATCAGAGAAAACACTGAGAACACATTAACAGGTGCTGGAAGGAAGGAGGTAGAGACCTCTGTGGATAATTCACTCCCTGGTAAAAACCTCATGAACAATAAACACTGAAGGAATTGTAACCGAGAGAAACTGACCGCAATGACAACATTGTTCTGTCATTTGTCATTGTTTTGACTGAGAAGAAAATTATGCATTATACATTAAAGGTTAGGGAAACTGGGCTACTGGGCTGGAATGTTCCTACATTAGAAAGACTGTACCAGCAAATGTAATCCAGTCACCAATTCTTATATGTTTCCTTCAAGATCTATTTGAGTGTTATAAAAGGAGAGTTACATCAAACTGTCATATGCATTTAGAAATGAAACTATCAGAGAAAGTGTGGTAATTTTTTTACAAAAGAAACAGTGTAGGATGCTAAGTTTAAATGAAAAGGTATGAACAACCAATTAACACTTTTTCTACATCTTCTCAGTTTGCCTCATTGGAATATAAGACCTTAACCATTCTCTCTATTATAGAAAACAATGTTTAGCACAGGGGCCCAGTGGACTGTGAGATTTGTAAAATTTAAATTCTTTTTATAATTTCTGAACTTTCAAAATGTCGATACTGACATATTTGTGGATGCTTTTGTACTGCTGTTTTTCTGCGACTCTAAGAACAGGGAGAAAACAGAATTTCTTTGTTTCAAGGCTAACGAAAGACATTTCCTTTCCCGCACACCTTCACATTTGTTCTATTCTCCTCTGTGTTATTTCTGTTCATTAACCATGACTCTTGTCTTGATCCTGAGACGGCCACAGCGCAGTGATGAGATTGATTTGCTCAGCTGATCACTAGTCAGACGCTCCCTAATACGTCCTGCAGCCGGAGATCTCTGGCCGATATCTGCATTTCAACACACACACACTCACGCACACACACCGCAAATACTCAGAGTAATGAAGTGTTGGTGCTGCAGTCACCCTCCTGCATTTACATATAGAATACATTACTGGAAGGTTTATATTATGGCTCCCATAGTTGGCAGTGAGATTCAATAAATCGTCCATCCACAGAGCCGAGGCCTCTCAGACGGAGAGTGAAACAAGAGAGAGAACTCGAACATGAAAGCAGGAGGGGAAATGATGTCGAGAGATACACACACGTCTCCTTCGCTCAAAGAGAGGGATGTAAATTGACTGCAAACAGAAAAGCCATTAATAATGATAATCGCAATAATAATTTAGAAGCAGGGGATACACACATTTAGCCAGGCAATCAGAAATCCATCTGCGGAGGTGTTAATATTGAAGAGATGCTGATGGCACAGAAAAAAACACACCAGCATCTGAATATGTAATGACAACCGGGAGGCCATAACAAACACTGCTTTTATGTAGTGAGTATTACTTATTAAAATTGCATCTTAAATATTTATCACTTTATAGATTGCCCCTGTCACTGTTTCCTTATTTGTCTCCCTGAAGATTACTGTCTGAGGCGCGGAGAATGTCTGAACTCCATTCAGACTATTACAGCCCCCCTTTCCTTCAGAAATGGCCTGATTAAAATCAACTGCCACAGTAGATTGTGATGAATTATGCAGACTTTGGTGAGGAAATGAAGCTAAAGGCAGTGGTTCATTTAAAAATTTAATCTTGGACCTCTCAGGTAGATGTCGGAGCACTGGAGAACACTGCATATTGATAAGTTATTGTTATTAGCAGCGTGTGAAGCATTGTTTTACAGGTGAGACTTTTGCACGTACAGATGTACCGCTGTGGCTGTTACCTCTGTGGTTTGTCTCTGTCAACAGTTTGGTGCAAAGTTGTTGGAATTCGCTGCAGAGAAGCTGCTGCAACAAACGATCATTTATCTCCGCCCTACTTTTTCATCAAGTCATAAACAAAATGGATACCTGCTTTCAGCTCACGTTACAAAGGAGATGAATCAACATTGTAAACAGGTTAGGTATTCAAAGGGGAAGTGCAATGATATATCATTGTTACTTGCTTTAAATGAGATAAAGTATTCAAGAAAACTTTGTGAAAGTAAGAAATATAACTGCTACCTGTGTATTAATCTTGTCTCTACAGTTCATGCACACATCAGAGACGTAGGCTCCACAAAAAGATCTGCACAGTGTCATGTAACAAAGTGTTTACAGTCATGCAATTGATTAACGGTGATATACCTCAGGTTTAGCCAAAAGTCCATGAAAAAGACAATCTATAATTTAATGATATGGCACGAGAAAGTCATATTAATGTAGCTTAAAAGGATAAACATTCTGCAGGCAGGTGCACATATTAACAGGGCTGGTGGCAAAAATGTCCACAACAAAGTGATACTCAGCTTACGGCCCACAAGGTAGGATGCCAGGTGGCCCGCCGACCATTTTGTAATTCATAATGAAAATAAATTGATTCACATTGTGAATTTTTATTCTTTAAATGTAAATAAAATGTCAGAGTGCATAAAAAAAACACCAAAATATGGCTTGTTTATTAAAAAAATTTTTTTTTAAAAGTGCCTTTG
>JAPZEB010000025.1:27509037-27522583 GCA_029783705.1 Chaetodon striatus | reverse complement strand
TGTGTGTGTTTGTGTGTGTGCTGGGCTGGCTGGCTGTGTGTTGTTAGGTCAACATGGCTGCAGATGCAGGTGTGATCCTTCATGTTTCTTGTTGACACTGTTATCAGTCATTGTCCAAACATGGACCGTCCAGTTTGCCTTTGTTAGCGTACATTCTATTAAGGGTCGGTTTAGCCGTAAATCAATCAAGCTGAACACCAAACCTGAAACACTTTGACAACAGTTTTTTATTTTATCAGTAGCTTTTTCAGATAACACTTTTTAAGGTTGAGGTATAGTTTTCTTATCCAAATGAAACATTTTCACTGTTTGAATCAAAAGTTAATTATATTCATAGATTCCTATGAGTGTAGATAAGAACAACCTGTCAACGCTGCATAATGCACCCCAAGCTGTCATGTATGAGCTTGCCTGGTAAGTCCTCTTTCTATAACAGTGCAGCCATGATCGAGTATGGGCAAAACTTGCAGCTGACAAAATTCTACAGAAACAAAAGCCACCAAAGAAAAATCTTGTGGTTGAATTTTGCAATATCAGAAGCTTTTTCTTTGGTCAGTGTTTTCTGAGGTGCTGATAGCAGTTCAATAATATAAATAAATTTTTTATTCTGTCAAAAAGCAATGCTAGTGTAGGACTTGTAGGACCATGATGTCTCAGCAGTCAGGACCTCACCCCTCTTACCAAATGAGACGGTGAAAACTTTAATAAATCACAAATTATAAAAGCTGCATATTTGCCTCAATACAATGTACAAATGCATTGATTTTCTCATGTGACTCTTGAAACGAAGGCAAACAAGCATATTTAATATTATATTATATATTTAAATCTTGAAATAAATTTTAATTTTCAAAAATGTGGTATGTTAAGTCAACTCTATGGCCATTTCCAGGCCCTGATTTTTGGTGTGGTACAAGCTGAGGCCTCAGGGGCTGAAAAATAAGGCCAGCGCGGAAGTGCCAAAAACTGCAGTTCTTTGAATGGCCACTAGAGGCTGGGTCCAGAAGCCAGTCAGTCCCCATAGCCCATAGACTCCTATTTTAAAATGCCCAACTTCAAAGCAGAAATAGACATGTTCACAGCCTGGTACCAAAAAAAAAAGAAAAGAAAAAAAAGACAGCTGCATGGGGATGGATTTTTATATAACTCAACTGTTTTAATTTTTTAGAGTACTCCAGGAATGATTCCTAAAACTCCTAAAATGATTCCTAAAATGGGCTTTTGGTTGGATGCCTGAAATAAGGTCTGTGGTTAACACAAGCTGAGGAGACTCTCATGTTTTGTTCTATGACATAAGATACATCATTAAATACCCCACTCATGAATTTTGAAGCTTTGATGTGTCTTCTCAAAGACGATTGCTAACAAGTTGCTAAATGAGACTACAGAGCATCATCACGCCAAATGCAGCTTGAAAGCCTTGTTGTGGTGGTGACGTTTAAGTCATGCAACCATTGTGTAGTTCCCTCATAGCCTAATGTTAGCTTTTTACATCTGGACATTGTATTAAGTCTTCAAAAATCATAAAGGTGGTGTTCATTTGTAAAGATTATCTTGTTGAACAAAACATGATTAATGTCTGTTTGCTGCAGAGCAAAATTTCTGCAATGATCCAATGGGGGGCAGGAGGCTGGCATCAGCAGAGTAGAATGTGCAGGTGA
This sequence comes from Chaetodon striatus, assembly GCA_029783705.1. NCBI lineage: Eukaryota > Metazoa > Chordata > Actinopteri > Chaetodontiformes > Chaetodontidae > Chaetodon > Chaetodon striatus. The sequence continues at coordinate 27,520,922 of JAPZEB010000025.1, read as the reverse complement.
GAGTGTGATGATGGAGGAGCTCAGACAGGTAAGGTGGGGCCTGGTTATTGAGGACTTTGTATGTGATGAGGAGGATTCTGAGGTGGATTTTCTGGGGGATGGGAAGCCAGTGGATCTTATGGAGAACAGGGGTGATGTAGTCACAGGTGCGAGAGTGGGTGAGTAGCCAAGCAGCAGAGTTTTGGATATACTGGAGCTTATTGAGGGTTTTTCAAGATGAGCCATAAGCCCCTTTTACACTGCCAGATTTTCGGCGAATGTTGCAGGCAAGCTGTGAGCATTTAGCCACATAGAGCTGGATTGGCGAGTTGATCCAAGGTGCCCAATTTTCCTCTGTGTAGGTGTAAACATATTGGCGGAACCTTTTTGGTTTAAAAAGAACGAGGCGCCCTTCCGCCATGGGAGGGGCTGTTGATGACTTGTGGGAGGAGCTGTTGATGACGCCGCACGTGTGACTCACTGGCGGTGGACTTACAAACAGGAAACAGCTGATAGCAGGAAAGAGCAGCTAGTAGCAAGAGGGAAATGCAAACAACGTCGACACCATCCAAGAAACTGTAACGATGAGCAACAGGGGAGACAAGGAATTGCGTGCCCTCCTTGCCCTCGCAAACAAAGAGGCCATTAACCATCAAATGACGGGAACGGTGAAGGACAGACCAACTTCTTAGAGAATCGCCGAAGGACTGACCAGCTGCGGCTTCCTGGCAAGACGTAGCTGAGCTACATGTTTTGTTACTTGCTCACGCCCCCCATTGCCCCAAAAAAGGCACATTCTGTATGAACAAAAGTAAGCAGGCGGCATTTCGCTGCACTCCCCAAATTTGGTTTTTATACTGCCAATGCTGAACAAAGACTGATTGTGCTCTCCTGCAAATTTGCACAATTCCTATTTTAAAAGGGCTATAGAGTACACTGTTGCAGTAGTCCAGACAGGAGGTAATGAAGGCGTGGATGAGGGTTTCTGCAGCTGAGGAGGAGAGGGATGGACAGAGGCAGGTGATGTTCATGAGGTGATAGAAGGCTGTTTTGGTGATGTGTTTCAAGTGCTGGTCGAAGGAGAGTAAGTGACTGAAAATGATACCAAGATAAGCACTCTACTGTACTGTAAATGCACTGTGCTAACCAAGCTAGCAGCTAGCCTCAGGGTTAGCTCCACCTTCTCATCGAAATATGGTCTCCTCTGGTTTACAAAAATCCAAGATGGTAACAGCCACAATGCCATACTAGAGGCTTCAAAAAGGGAGCCCATGAACCAATAGATGACATCATGGTTGCCATTATTTTATCGGTTTAATGATGTTGTACTGGTTACATACATACAGTGTTCTATTATCAGTATTACTACAAGAGTAATACAGGTAATCCCCCATTAACTCAGTTAGTTCTCTATGTGACCGATATGGGAATACAGCACTGCAAAATAAGACACCTCATCATGAAAAAACTTTAGTGCATTTACAGTTAAAAGCAGATGACAGCCATTGTGTGTGATAAATGAAGACACTGACTGTTTAATATGTCACTACTCCTCAGTGAAAACAATCAGATATGTGCCTCTTGGAGTCAAAGCAGCCGTCTATCAATCAATCACTGTCAGTAAGTTCATAGATTCCTGCTGTGTCGCTGCTAAAAGTTGAGAATATTTGCAGTGTGAAGCCTTTGTAATGACAGAACACAGTCTTCCACAGTTTGGCATTCATAATCATCACTCAGCAGCTGAAGACATGCATATGTTATGGCAACAAATTAGACATTCAAAAGAACAACAAACATTTAGCACCTCGTCAAACAGAGCAGCCCTGTCTGCACCGACTCCTGCTGTGTGGCGCTACTGTTCTCAAGCTGCTTCGAGGCTCTGCTTTATATAGACTGTACACACACATACACATACATACACACACAAACACACACACACACACACACACACACACACACACACACACAGGAAAACACATTTAAATAGCCAAATGTGCACGCAAAATGTGTGCACTTACACACACACACACACACACACAAATACAAACACTCCCACACAAACTGGTCTCCAACAGTGGTGAGAGTCTATCAACACTTAGTGACATCTGGCAGGGATGCTGCCTCGTGAAGACAGGCTCTACTGAGCCTGCGTGCTGTATTCACTCGATGTGTGTGTGTGCGTGTGATTGTGTGTTCATGAGTGTGTGTGTGTGTGTGGGTGGGTGAGTGGGTAGGTGTGTGAGGGTTATGTTCTGCCAACATCTGGAGTCTAGACTGAATGACTCTGAGCTAGTGGGCAATAGTCCGTCTCTCTGTCACCTACTCTGTTGACTTAGGTGCTGCTGTGCGTTCCTGCACCTGTGTTTGTGTGTGTGTGTGTTTTCCAAAGGCCTGCCAGCCGATACAAAGAGGGAAAGCCTTGCACTATCAGAAATTTTAGTGGCAGCTCTAAGTGTGTTCTACGAGGAAGGTAACATGTCAGTATCAGCTCAGTACACACAGTTTAGTAATCAGGCTTCAAAATATAAAATCCGTAAAAAAGCTCATAGGACGAGACCTTTTCAACGGTAGACATTTTGACATTTGTCATAGCTTGAAAACCACAGTTGTAATTAATAACATGAATGGCTCAGTGGGACCTTTAAATGGAACAGTGCCATGGTTAATGTTATTAGTTACACCTGCTTTTCCTGCTGTGTCGAAATATCTGACCTCAAAAAGGTCTATGCTGAGACATCTGCAGTAAACTCTCTGTACATCCCCAAACAAATATTATGAATTCCAACCATATAAATGGATTATTAAAGGTGCAGAGCAACCCTTTCTTCCAGAACTCAATTTTAATTTAAAAATGGGCTTTTATTTAGCATAACAGTCCCTCCAGCAGACACACTGGATTTTTGCAGCATGTGAGCAAATGGCTTCAAGCATCCAACTAGATTCTCAAATTACAGGTGAGTGAAATGTAAGAAATACACAAGGTTAAAATCTATGGAGTTTTCAACTGACATTCATCTTTCATGGCCCTATTTGTGTATTTTGTGCCTTGTATGAACACATCTGACTGACATGGCTGCTAGCATTAAAGGTAATGGCTGGTAGTGGCATGTTAGCATTGACAGTAGTTTCTGAAGAGAGTCATGATGAATGCTTTTCTGTCTATGACAAGTCAAAATGTCTGCTGTGAAAAATGCCTATTGTATTTTTACAGCTGAGTGAAACTGCAGCGCCGGTTACTTTACTCAGGCTGATTCAGATTTAGCCAAGACGCCTGGAAAGTAGACGAGATCAGGCGGCCGCAGCAGGGGGTGGTGACAAATAGCCGCGATCAAGTCGGACAGTTTCCTGACAGTTTCCAGCAGCCTTCAGTCCGTACAGGAAGTCACAGAAACACTCACTTCCTGTCTGATATGATGTAAATAAATTTTAAATATCTGCAATTCAACAAAAGTTAACGTCATATTGTTGAGTCCACATCTGAAACAATCAGCTGTTAGATCAGGTGAGAGCCAGGCAAGAGCCAGCCTCGCTCTCGCGGATTTATCGCCATCCAGTTTTGTAATACGTCAGAGCAAATCGGAATGAAGTCGGACACAAAACTAACCGGCATGCACTGTGCGCCAATCACTGGTGGTCGAATCTGCGCAGGCCTGGCTCATCTCGAACGAGCCCATTAACAGCAACAGACGTAGTAATGAGCGAGAAAGTCTGCTTAGGTGGATAGGCCTAACAAGCACAGGACTTTAACCCAGGAGACTGGAGTTTGTGTCCCATTTAAAACTAAAAGTCAATGTCGAATTATTTTGCCACATCAGTCATCAGTCACCTTCAACCTTAATGTTTCCCTAACCCTAACCATGTCATTTTGTTTTCTAAACCTAACCACCTTGAATTAAGATACAGCGCAAAAGGCTGCCACCAGCATCATAATGATGACCTCAGGGGCTTCTGCCCAAGTGTCAAAATATGACAAGTAGGAATGAGATCAAGTTGTCTTTCAAAACCCTTCTCCCAAAACTTACCTTTGCATAGTTGCTGCTAGATGGTTTGCAAAAAACATTTTGGAACAAATGTTGTTCTTGCCGACATTGCGTTTGGTGAAAATGTGTTTCATGATTTGGGTTAAGCTTTAGTCTGCTCGTTGAGGTTAGCGAAAGGTTGTGTTTAAAGTAACCGGTGACTTTGTTAATATTTAACAAAGACAGCAGTCTTTCCCATTAACCAAATGTTGTGCATAAACACAAGTATACAAATGTAAATCTTTCTTTAGCAACACATATTCTATGGAAAACAAATAAAATATGATGACAGCAAATATTTCATCGTTATAGTCAGTGTAAATATTTGGCACCTTTGCAGGTGGAGGAGGGTGAAGGTGTAGGCTTCCTGTCACAGAGGACTGAACATATACTGGTCCAGGCTGTATGCCTCTCTGCTGCCATGTAATGACAATCGTACCCAACCCAACAGACTGAGACACCGACACAAGGATAAGACTGGTATGAATGAATAAATCATGTCTACTAAATGTCCTAAACACTGGATTTAATTCAAGGAGTGAGCATTTCTAAACCAGAACTGCTCATAAGGGTGCATCTGCCTCTCTGACATCCACACACAGATACTGAGCTGCCCCTGTGTTCTGACGGGAAATCAGTGGGGAGGAGGACGTCTCAGCCTCTGGTCTCTCTGTCCCCATCGTCCAGTCAAGCACTTGAGTTAATTAAGTCTATAATTACACAGCGTTGTGTTTGTTTACTCCTCCAAATACCAGAATTAGACAAGACATTTAAAGGGTGCTCTCTGAAATGTCATGTAATGAGCAGGACAGCTGACATTTAGGCAGTAAATGTTTTGTTTTTGCTTGAATCTGACAGCTTAAGTTGTTTTGTAGTCTGTAGTTTTGTCCTCAGATGGAAAGACGTGATGTTTTTTTTTTTTTTAACACTGGGATCTGTTTTTGTATGTTTAAGTGTATTTATAGCTATATTTCTTCAGTGATCTACGTCATTTTGAAAGTACTGGAGTGAAATGGTTATCAAAATCCAGTCAGTAGTGTCTGAAATAATGATGATCTGGAAAGTGGTGGAATGCTGTTGTGAAATGCATCATTATCCCAAGTTTCATCAAAATCCAATCAGCAGAGATGTGGAATTGTATGTGACACATTTGACAAATAGAAATGTGACTCATGGGGGGTGTTTGCTCATTTGTTCCCCTGATTTTTTTGGAGTATTCCTATGGATTGGATGCCAGTCATTCATTAGTTTTTTTCCTCTGTCATTGGGGTTTCGCTGTGGGGGATGAAAGATGGTAATTTTTCCAGGATAGAACATTAGAGCATCAGACTGAAATGTGTGCATACACTGCAAGTGTGTAGAAAATTGCCAGAAAATGGCGCCTGACTCCAACAATCTGAACTCTATTGTTTTAAACTCTCCTGTTTAACAAAAGCACTGTGTTTCTCTCTATTTCCATGGGAACAATTTGCACTTGACAGAGAGCAAAGGCGCTGCGGTGGAGGAGGGCAGTGAGGGAGGCGGCGTGCTGGCAGGCAGCAGGTGATGTGTCTGCCTCCTGAATGCCTCCACATGCTCTGTGTCCGTGGATTTATGGCCGTGCCACCGTTGGCCCGGATCCCCCACCGGCCGGCGGTCAGAGGGCACCGTGGTGCCCTGTACAGCTGGCCAGCTGGTCCTGCTCAGCCCTGCCACCCACCAGCTGAAAGGGAGAGCTACACACAGGCATACAGTGCACTTACACACATGCACCTTCATGTACACACTCCTGGCCAGATAACCAACACAGATGCCCATGCAGGGCAGCCATGTCGGCATTGATGCATCCTTGAGCAAGTTTTAAAATGCAGAACAGTGGGGAGGAACAGGCTGGTAGCAGATGCATTTAACACACAAAACTGTAAAGACAGTGCTTCACACTCACTGTATAATTTTTAAAAATTGTTATATTTGATATATTTGATTTCTTAATGAGCATAGAACTGTTATTTAAACTTTTTTGCTGCGCTGCACATTTTCTGACTCAAGGATGTGTAAAGAAGCTATGGCAATGTGAGAGTTCTTTTAGATGTACACGGTTTCATAAGTTAAATCCTGTCCATGTTTTGCATACACATTGTTAGGTTCATGACAGTTAGAGAACTTCAAAGCATGGATGGACATGAAACTTTCAGTGCAAAGGATGAGCCTGTTTACACCTGGTATTACAATGTGTCCTGAGTGATCCGATCGCAAATCGGCAGCTATAAGTCTGTGTGTTCACCCCTGGCATCAGAATGTGTTTCCACATGCATCTCAAGTAACCACTTCTGATTGGATCTCATTCTCCCACTCTATATGAAAATAAACACATAGCCTACATGATGTCATCCATCCTTATTGGAGACGACTGCTGCAAGAGTGTGAGGTTTGTACGGGTGACATTTGGGTAAGAGTCCGTACGTAACTTAAGCGTTATTAATGGATTAACAGAAGAGCGGCTTTGGAGACGGTCCTTCAGTGCATCTAATTTGTGTTGCAACAGAAAGTTTTCTCATGGCGAGGGGTCGATAAGCAAAGAGGTCAGTTTAGTAGGCAGTCCTTCAGTGTGGCCCAGGACACATTACTGTACACACTGCTGAAAGAATGTGGTCATATGCTGCCCAGTCCACCTCCAAATGTGGTCCAAGCGATCGGGTCTCAAGACGCATTTAGAAAGCAATGGGTGCATTCACAGCTGTACTTAAAGCTGTCCAATTGTTACCCAGTCACAAAGGACACATGTTAATACCAGGTGTAAACAGGGCTGATGAAAGTCTGCAATAAAAAGCACCTGGTTCTTTGGTTAAAAGTGAAACAGCTGTGACAAAAATACATAAGGCACAAGTTCAACTCTGTCTCCTAAGAAGCATTTTGGTAACAAACATCTAATCATTGAGTTTGATGTTACATTTATGCCACATCAGAGTTACTGTAATTCCCAGTTTCCAACTTGTAAATACTGTTCACAATAACGTCCAAGTCGTAATTATGACTGGGAAACTTGTGTTTTTTTAAAAGTTCCAATATATCTTACTTGACATATAGTAAAATGTAAGTTCCTGAAAAAGTAAACATGTATGGATTCTTCATGTCAAATTATCTTTTTCAAGGTAGAAAGAAACTAGAAACAAAACTAGTTTTTGTGTTAGCAGTAGTTTGTAGAGAGAGGGGGGGAGACAGCTTATTAAACTTCCATTCAGTCTTTCTATCGTCACCTATAGGATACTTTTATTAAGCCAAATTCACTGTATAGTTGCTCTTGCTTACATGTTTTTCTTTTTCTGCTGTCAGACAATGGAACAAGGCTAAATTTGATCACAGCTCATAAATACTATGCTGACCAGTAGTCATTATCGGCCGAAGAACAGATGCTCTGCTTCTGCTTCCAGTGGCCACTGAAACCATGATGGAGCCGTCACCAAGCAGGAGCTCAGCTTTGCTTTTTATTCCTATAGAAACTGGATACTGATTAATGCTGTATGTTTAAACTGAGGCACCATATATAAAGCATCTATCACTTAATCTTCTAACTTAACTTCTGCCTGACCTTAACACACATGGACAGATCCTGTCAGCATGAGTCACATGCTGGATCAACCCAATCACCAGAAAAAATGTGGGTGTTGTGCATCTCTGCAAATCACGGATACACTATGTTTTGTTATTATGTTGTGGATACGCTGAAACTTTAAGTTACTTTATATTTTAACAGTGCTGTGGTTAATGTGTGGTTGTGTTTGGGCACAAAAAACACTTGATTGTGGTTAGAAAAAAAATCATATTGGCTTAAAATACCCATTTTTTGTGGCACAATCCTGGCTGGAAACACAGCAATGACCTGCTTAAAGACAACCCGTTTTGTTGTTTGTTGGTCTTAAACAGTGGGCTGCAGCTTGGCAGCCATCTCACCCAGGTGACACGTCATCCACCATCTCTTCCTCTCCATGAAAAGTCAGCTCATATACTGCATTACCTTAGAAACCTTAATATGATATGTATGAAACACACAAATGTAACATATCCATGATTTGCAGAAATGTACAATGGCAACACATTCCTCTGGTGACTGGGCTGACTGGATGTTATTGTGGATCTAAAAATAGATTGACTAAGGACCATTGTTGCTCTTATTTCTGTGTCTCTTTCCAATCTATCCTCTTGGCGCTATTCTAACCAAGTATATCCACTCTAAAGGAATGCATCCAGAAATCCGAGGTGAACATTAGAAAGGCAATATCAGAGTATTGTGGAGTCACGTCGTAGAAGGACACTGGTGGTGTTACACACACACACACACACACATACACAATGGAGAGAATGTGTATGAGGCCAATTGTAGTTCGGGTCATGGTGCCCTGGATAATAAATGAGTCTGTAGTGATCAATCCACTCAGATGGTGTGTGTGTGTGTGTGTTTTTACATCTGTATAAATTTGTATATACGCGTGCCCCCACCCCCCACAGGTCAGTGTCTTAAACCTAGCATAATAAACAGTGGCTGTATGTATCCACTTTATAACATGACATTCTCCATTCTCAGCGCTGTCATCATGGAGCCAGTTACCGCCTCCCATAGCGTTTTGCTGACAGACATTTTAAATTAGACTAATAAATTGCCTTGCGCTCTGCCTCGTGCTTTCTAAAAGCCCTGTTACCCGGATACAAATTAGCATGCTGCAGGTATAAAGACGGGATTCTGCACAAAAGGCCAAGTTGTTTTTATGAGGCGAAGCCTAAATATCCGAACCGAGATGCGAGGGGTCGTCTGAGGAGGTCATATGAACAGAGAGTAGTGATGATAAGAAAAAGAAGGCTTTTATATATTAATGAGGTGTCAGTGCCTATGCGTAGTGAGCACAGTATAACATTCATGCACTGATAGGATGGATGTGACATTTCAAAGTCAGTCAGTATGTGAGAAAATATGTTTTGGCTTGATATGTGATCTGAAGTGGGGGAACAGGATATGTGCGAGCGCGCTGGCTAACACCCAGTCAAAGCAGTGAAAAAAAGTGAGAAACAGTTTGAAGTCTCTCTCTATAGAGCAGGTTGTGTTGTTGCAGCAGTAGTCTTTGTCAGCGCTCATTTAGTAGTATTCTTTCAACTCTCAGAGCGAGCCTTAACATCCTCTCCAGATGAATTGAGCTGCACTTAAGTAGAGAGTGGATGGAAATTAAGCTCCTACACAATGCGTGGGCAGCGCTGCCAAGCACATGACAAAGTGGAAAGTGTTGTATTTCAAACCATATAATGTTTCTCAAATGTGAGGCAATGCAGCCAAAGCAAAAAGGGAAAGTGGAGAAAGAAAGGAAAGGAAAGAGAAAGAGAGAGAGAGAGAAAGAAAGAGCAGAGCAAGCTATATAGCCGGCCTGATAATTGACACTCTCGGAAAACAAGCCACCACTTCTCCTCTTCCTCTCGTCGGCTGATGCCGTGCTGTTGCTGAAGTTATTGTGCCCATTGTAAGTCACAAAGCAGGGAGGAATGTTTGGCCGGCTCTCTGGGAAACGCCACTTCAGGGCCCACAGCTGTCACAGCCTGGGGACTTGAATTCTGCCACAGAGAGTTCAATGGTGAGGAGCTGGCAGAGGGAGATATGCTTTTTACTTAAGGACGGCAAGCTGTGAGAGGACTTGATGTGAAACCAAAACTGGCTGCTCTGATATTCAGTTACTCACACGCTGCTTACCTCAATCACACACTATCGCTATCATTCTTTCCAATCGCTCTCACTCAGAAACTCTTAAAACTTTTCTCCCTTTTCTCCTCTTTTTTCCCTTCCCTTCCCTATATCTCCTCTTCCATCCTCTTTTCAAAAGCTCCGTCTCATTCTGTATCGGGCCTAAACTTGAATAAACAATCGTCTCTCTGTGGCGAGTGCTTCCCATCCCGCTTCCTAAAGGAATGCTGCTTCCCATCCTCCGTCTCACCATGGTTACTGGGAATCTGCTGGGAATCACATTTTACACAGAGGTGAATACGGGCACTTTAGTTCAGAGAGGCTCTATAAGCTGCACCAATGTGCATTTTAGATTCCTGCATTCACTCATTTAAATTCACTCTTTGATTTAATCAGAAACATTTTTTTCAAGGCAGGCAAAATTATGAAAAGACAAAATGCAGGTGCAGAGTTGGTCCGCCATCAATTTACTGACATAATTACCGACAGTGAAAATTAATTTAATTAAATCTTTCACATTAATAATCACTTTTAAACATCAACATCAGCCTTTTAAATGAAGTGATTAGGATTCCACTAGGAAATGCAAAAACCTGTTGAAACAAACATGATCAAAATGCATTTGTTAGCGTCAGCTCTCACGATTATCCTCTTATTTTTTAGGACAAATTATAATTTCCAGGTAAATCGTTTAAATGTGCTGTCATTCGGTGCTTCAATAATTGTAGGTTTTAAATCCGCACCTTTCAACACTTTCCAAAAAAGAATAAAAACTTGATGATTGAACTTTAAGATTATGCAGTGCCCCAGATCTCCCTTTTATCCCACTCAAGGACACATCACTGTTCAAAGAGTGCCTGATGCCACAATCCCAGCAGCCACCTGTATGTTGCTAAAGTATAAAAGTCCCTGTCTGCCAACTCCCTTAATATCAAAGCATGTAAAAACCTTGACTCAGTCACTGTGTTGAAAAACTTCCATAACTGAAGCCTGGTTCTAGACCTCATGTGTTCTGGTTGTTGTTAATATTGCAGAGCCTCTTCTCTCCCTGTTGTCTGATTATGATAATGACCAAATCCTCACATTCCTCAGCAGTGATCTCATTTTATGGCACAATGCTGTGGGAGACCAACAATGCACTGGCACCCAGAAGGCCTTGGAGATCTACAATGTCTCGCCTGCTTGGAAAGTTCACAAACCTCAGGGATGATGAGGGAATTAGAGGGCATGGAAACATTGCACCATGCAGGCTCCATCTTATTTGTCTCTGAGCAGCCTTGGCGCGTTCTGCTGATGAGACGTCGTCTTTCTCAGCTTTAATAGCCTGGCAAGGTCGTTTCCCTACAATGCCCTCCACCTACCAACAATTACGGCACTGCTGTTGAATGTCAGGCATTGTACCAAAATGTGTTAGTGAGTGACAGAATTCATAATTAGGCACGAGCTCAACATGTGTGTGTTTATTACAGAACCTCGAGGAGGAGGATGAATTTGTTTTTAATTACAAGTAGTTGCAGAATGCAAAATAACAATAAAATTAGAATGGTAGTGATGGAAGTATTCTATTTATTAGCATCTTCTACTTTAGTAAATATATTTATTAAAATCAAACTTTGGTAAAAGTACAGGAGTATTAGCAACCAAATGTACCTGAAGTATTAAAAGTGAAAGTCACTCATTCAGCTGAAAAATGTCCCATGTGACTGATATATTTGACATTATTAGATTTATACTGATGCATCAATGTGTAAGCAGCATTTTACTGTTGGAGCTGCACGGAGTGGAATTAATCCTAAATACTTAATGTAAAACTAAAACTATGCAGTTTAATAGAAGCAAATGTTCTTGCTTACATTCCACCACCGTGTGCTGATTCATTAAAATATAGGCTATTTCATAAACTTGGATTATATAGAAATCCTCAATATTTTATTTTTAAAATGATTTTTTTTAATGGAGAAAGAAAAGATACTTGACAACCACAAATCCCAAATGTAAGCTGATTTTATTACCACATACATTATGCTTTTCAATACATCTAAGCTGTTCATGGTACTGAACTGAAGAGTTTAGACTGAGGGGAAATGTAAACCACTCAAGTAGACCCCAAGGAATCACACACACACACACACACACACACACACACACACACACACACACACACACACACACACACACACACAAAA
>JAPZEB010000025.1:27467448-27477978 GCA_029783705.1 Chaetodon striatus | reverse complement strand
AGGAAAAAGTAGAGAAAAAGAGCAAAAAAGACAAAGAATGGAAATCCAACACAGGAAGAGGAGGACAGAGAGAGAGAAACAGAAAGACAAAAAAAGTGGAAATGAGAGAGAAAGGAGATAAAGGAAAGAAGAGAGATGGGGGAGAAAGAGGAGAAATAAGAGACTTCATTACAGGGACGTGTCTCCTGCTAAAGCTGGGAATCAGATAGGCTCTGATTGTTTTTCTTAGATACACTGTAATCTCGCTGATCTCCAAACAGTGCTGTAATTGGATTCTTCAGGGATGATCAGAAAAAAAAATGTCCTATTAACTGTCTCCAAACAACAGGACCAAGAGAAGGAAAGATGATAACCTCAAAGATAGATAAAGGTTTGGATTTTTGTAAAGATTTATGATAAGAAATGAGATTATTTTGTAATAATTAGGCTTGATGCTGAAATATATATTTATTACAGTATTATCATTCCAGTCAGACTCACTGTATGTAACCTGGAGAATCACTGATATTTTAAACATGGAGGCCCAAGCTTCTTTAAGTAGGAGTTCCTCGTACTTACATGATGTCAAATGTTTAAACATAGTATTGTTGGGTCCATATGTGTCTTCAATTAATGGAATAGCCAATGTGCTTCCTGGCAGGGAGTTAGAGGAGAAGATTGATATCACTCGCACGTTTGTCTGTTAAATATGAAGCTAGAGTCAGCAGTCAGTTAGCTTAGCACAAAGCCAGAAACAGCTAGCCTGGCTTTGTCCAGAGGTAATAAAATCTGCCTAGCGGCACCTTTAAAGCTCCCTAATTAACAAGTTATACCTTGTTTATTTCATATGAACAAAGACAAAGTGAAAAAATAAAACAAAATTCAGTTTTTTTTATATAGGGTCAGGCACATACCCCTGTTTTAAACACTTAAACACATGCTAAATGTTTCCTCCTGGTGCTTAGCCAAGCTAATTCCCATGTAGCTTCATATTACAACCTAATCACTAGAACAATGTTCTATGTTTCTGCAAACCATGGATATGTCACATGTGAATACTATTATCAGTGTTGGGCAATAATGCATTGATAGCAATGCTTTCCAGTAATATTACTTTTTGAGTAACGAGTAGTGTAACTAATTACTAATTAAATTTCAGTAATAACATTACAGTTACCTCAAAACCAAACAGCTCGTTACAACGTTACTTTTGTTACCACCTCACTTCTGACATGAAATATGACATCTCATTTTCGTAATTGTTGCACTGCGATGTCAGGTAGGCCACAAAGCACCAAGCTAATTGGGACTATAGAAACACTTACCTTAGCGTTTGATTTTGATTTTGCCAGGTGAAAAGATGACAAGAAAACTGTTGCTGCAGGTAGTCGTACTAAAACTCTTTCCACTGCGAAAAACCCATCCTCAACCTCTGGTCTGAAACACCTCGGCTACTACGGCTGGCAGCACAACAACGTGAAGCTCCAGGAAATACACCCCACCAAAGGTGAGCCCTTCTCAGCTGCAGACGTCGGCTGTAGCGCTACACTGGCTAAATAACCAAAAGTGGATTTTAATCGTGGACAGCTGCAGGCTACAAAGAAGTGATGAAGCTTATGGCTGGACATGTTGTGGATGAAATGTTGCTCCATGTGTGACTCTCCATCTTTCAGGCAGAGCCTTGGGAAAATACCGGTCACAGGCAACCGAAGTTCTCCTGGTAAAAACAAAACAGTGATTGTGTTTAGGCACAAAACCCACTTGGTTAAGGTAAGGAAAAGATCACGTTTTGGCTTAAAATCCCCAGTTTAGGGGGGTACAATCCTCTGCTGGAAAAGCAGTGATATTACAGTAAAAAGCAATCATTTTTGTGCCACTATCCCAGCAGGAAATGCAGTGATGCCTAAAATCACAACCAGATTTGTTGTTTGTCATTACTTAACAGTGATCTGTTGCTTAGCAAGCATCTGTCTAGGTGATGCGCCATCCACCATCCCCTCAATCTCTTGATGACAACGTCAGCTCATGCACTATGACCCTTTAGAAAAGTTGATATGACATGTATGTAATGTGCAAATGTAATGTATTTGTGGTTTGCAAAAAAAGTACAATACCAACTATTTCTTCTGTGACTGGACTACATATTTAATGTGCAAATATGAAAGTGGCAATCATCTTCTCATCTAATTCTCATCATTCTCATCTAACTTGCTGTCAGAAAGCAGGAAGCTAAAAATGTCAAATGAATCACTTGAGATCATTCAAAGAGGCCAAAGTCCTGGGGAAATCAGGTCAGGGTATGATCAGCAAAAGGCGCAAAGAATTATACTCCTTTCTTTTAAGAGATGTACAGCAGATTATACAATAGTCTGTTTGAGTTCAGTTATGATTATATTTACTGAGAACCAACCAAGTGGTGATCCCATACACTCCTATTTGAATGTATCTCTGATGAAAGTCTTTGGTATATTTTTCCTAATATTTGTTACAATCTCATGATAAATCATAGATGACTGTGTTTTATTTATTTGAACAGTTGCTGCTTAAAGAAAACAAGATTAAAGGGAAGGGATTGATTTTTCTCTGTGTTGGTGATAAGGAATCAGAGGTCAGTGCTTTGCCGCTACCATATTACACACATAAATAAATACACAGAAGAAACATCTGCCACAAAAAAATGTTTGCATACCCGAATGCTAAAATAGATTCCTTTTTAATTGCATGACAAGATATTGTACTTTGAACATTTCTCATATAACCCTGAAGCAATTACTGCCACTGAAGGTGTGTGAAATTGGTGTAAAAACGCTAAAGCTGACTGTTAATTAATTCTTCCTTTGAAATGGCATTAAAACTCCCCTGAAAATATAAATCCCTAATTGCCGTAGTAAACTCTTACAGGGACGGCGAGGAGGATATAAACCGGGCCGAGCAAAACAACTTTGCTGTAACAGGTTCATTTGAAAGCTTTCATCCATTAACGTGTTTTCATTTCTTCCCCCTGCCATGGGGAGGGGAAGCGGGTGAGTGGAGGAAGGCGGATGGTACAGAGCACTTTTAAATTTTACTTTCCCCAACAATCCCAGCTTTTTTCTTATTTCTCTTAACTCAACTGCTCCTTTCCCTCCAATGTATTCTTCCTGTCTCTCTTTATCCGTCTGTCCTTTTATTCTGCGGCCAATCCTTTTAAGGCTTCTATTACAGGTTCAAATCAACTGATGCTCCTCTGATGCCAGCGTCTGTTGGAACTTCTTTCAGGGCATCTATTGATTGTGTGGGCCAGTACCCCCTCTGTCTCTTTCTATGCCTCTCTCTCTCTCTCTCTCTCTCTCTCTCAGTAAACAGGACCATGGGGAGATTTTCTTTCCCTGCTGCTTTGACCATTTTTTTTTGAGGCTGGCACATCTCTGGCCCCTCACCAGTACCGTCACCTGTTAGCAGGCTGGTGCCACCACTTTCCATTTAGATTCTACACACATCCATGTGTCCTTTGCTCTTAGTCTTGGAGACACACTGCCAGCTTCTATGGTGTGATGAGTGGAGCACATCATAGTCCTGTAGCCCTACGAATGTTGATGCATTGAATGTTGAGGCTTTTTCTCCGCCATCCACCCCTTTACAACATTTCAACACAATCTCACAGAAATTTGTAAAATGGACATTATCTCTAACGAATTATCTGCATACAGAGCAGGTCTTCCTCTATGGAGTCTGTCGTGTTGTTTCTACAGTAGCCCAGAATGGAAAAAAAAGAAACACTGGAGCTGTGTCTGAAATTACACACTAACATGCTATTTAATAGGCTAAAACAGTATGTAACCATCCAGTACCTCAGTATGAAACCAATAGTATGTGAATTGCATACTATTTCAAGTGAAACATTACAGTATGCAAACTTTACTATACCGGCATCAATAGCCCACAGTGCAATATCAATATAAATATCAATATCAATATCCCTAACCCCAACCCAAACAGTAAAACAAACGTTAATATTAATAAGAGACAACTGTGCTTCACTCTCCATCCTCATTGACCCTCTTGACAAAAATAACCAAGCTAACATTGGGACTGGAAAGCTATTACTACACTTTTATTACATCTATCTTAGGAATTTAACACCATCACGTTATTATACTGGAGAGATAATGTTATGACAGTCACCCTACTAACATGTATAAATGGGCAAAACCATAGTCATGATGTTGTATGCTAACGTTTGTAGCAAAACTAATGTTAAGACTGGTGGGCTTCTATTAAACTTGTCTTACATCTATTTTACGAGTTACATGCCCTCTCATGTCATTATTAAAAACTGGAAACGTACCGTTATGACAGTCTCCTTATTAGCATGTAGCGTTATACACTGACAAAACTACAGTTCTGGCACAAGGCGTTATGCTAGGAGTCAAGCTAATGTTAAGACTGGGGAATAGTTAACATAGACTAGATGTGGATTTATATGCAATTGAAATCAACTCCTTGCGACTCCACATGGCTACTGTATTTATCTAAGCCTACACTCACCCAGAGGAGGACGGCAGTTGTAGTCGTGTTCCTGCACCATCGCTGCCGCAGGTATACACTCCATTTCAGTGCCCAATGTTTCCTCCACATCACGACCACTTCTTCTGGTCTTTTAAGGCTGTACTGATGCTGTTTGCATTCTTTCCAGTAATTTCATTGAAATCTTGACGGCATAGCCTGAGGTTTCAAATATTTCCTACCACAGTGGGTGGGCCAACACTTCTTCCTCCTTGAAGTGCAAGGCACACAAAAGTTCTGCCCTCTTCACGGTAAAGTCCCTTCCCTTATCTTTTTCTATGGACAAAATCCATCTCCTTCTTAAATCCTCGTCCATAGGAAAGCCGTGGAATGACAAATACAGCTGTGTCTTCTTTGAAATTGAGCAAAAAAGGAATTGTGTCTACCCACAAGTTAAGCTAGAGTGAATAACCAGATGCAGATTTTTCCTACATCCAGTTCCCACTTGCGATTGGTGAAATAGGCCTATGCAGTAGTGGACAGTGTTTATAACGGACAGCGGCCAACAGCTCTGTAATGCCAATAACACCGCAATAGGCATAATACAGATTAAAAATTATTTTTAAATTACGGGAGCTAAGGTTGGCAAGGGTTACCGTGGTTACATGTCTCCAACCATGGTTCTTACAGCTCAGTGCTTCTGAAAACATAAATCCTACTGTACATTTACACAAACTATACTGAACAGTGGTACAAGTACGCAGTGCAAATTATGCAACTTCAGATGCATTGTGGCTTGAGATAGGGCCATTCGCAATTTTGCATTAGCCACCATAGTTCTCCTACACCCTTGACACTCAGGAGAAGTCTCAGTTGGTTGCAACCTCACCACTAGATGCCACTAAATCCTGCACACTAGACCTTTAAATTTCTATTCCATTCAGAAAGTGGAAGCTAGTTTGTAAAGCAAGGAGGTTGAACCAACCTGGATGAACTGTTCACTGTTCAGCCTCCAAGTTTTAATTCCAGGTCAACAAACCTCTTACAAAATGACTGCAAAGCCACCAACACTTACATTTAACAGCTAAATAAACATTAATAGTAATTAGTCAATTTAGATCATTTGAAAGGATTGAGACATTGTTTCCATCTGGTTTTATCTGTGGCCAATAAGGCTATTTAAATCATGTGACCACATAGCTATAAGTAGGGTGACCATCTTGAAATAATGAGTGAACACTTCCAAAACAGAAAAAGAAGATGCTTGCAATCTTACCATTTTGCCAACGTTGTGTGAGTGCAGCATATACAAGTGCTAGTGACGCTGTCAACCCACTGCTGGTTCTGACTGTAAGGTTTGTGGAAGAAGGGTTTGACCTTTGACCCTTTATGTGATTATCAAACTTCACTCCCTTTGACTTTCCCTCCAAATGATTCATATATTACTTTTTTTGCTTTTATCTTTATATTTACATTAAAATTTCAAGTTATTTCATCCATGCCTTTTCCCTCTTTCAGTTCCTTTCTTTTTCTTTATTTATTCCTCTTTCACCGTTGCAATCGCTCCCCTCTGCTGCTTCACAGCTTTCTCTCCTCTCCAAATCTCTCTCCATTTCTTTTGATTGACCACCATTTCAATAGCAGTGGCCAAGGTTATTTGGCAGCCGCCACAGAGCACATTTGTTTGTCCCTCTCTGCAACTGAAGAAGACACTCTGCTATTCTAATGGACTCCAGAAGAGAGAGTCCTTTGAATTGGTTTTAAAAAGAAGGCCAGCAGAGTCCCTCTTTCTCTCTTTCCTCTCTCCTTCTCTGCCTTTGTAGACACTGACAAAGGAGTCTCTCTGTGTTTGCCATGGGACCAGATGTACCCAGGCCGCAGACAGGATGCTAACCCCTGGAAGCCCTTATGTTCCTACTGCTATAGGACATTAAAGCAAAACTCGGCAGCCTCGCATTTAGGCAGCTCCGAATAGCAGCGAGAGGTGACTAACAACCTTATCCTCAGTAAACATAGAGCATGTAAGGTGATGTCACTAAATTGCACCTCACTGCACTTTGCAACAATGTTGGGCTATGATACTTTACAATAAAGGAAACCAAAGAATTAAAGAAGCAAACCATTTCATATCAGTGAGTCCAAAGACATCCTCCAATCTAAGTAACAAAATAGGTCCTTTTATAACGCCCCATATTAGCATTTTCTTATCTGACAGCCCCATCAGCAGGACAAAAGCACTTCTGCCTTTCAAAACTGTTACTCTTTCCACTGCTGGAAAATAAAATAATGTTTAATGGTGTGACAGCACTATGGTTAGGGTCTGGTAGGCTCAAAAATGACCTGGTTAGGTTTAGGGATACATCATGGTTTGGAAGAAAATTACTACTTCCATAAGGTAAAGGGAGCTTCATCGCCATGGTTACAGTAATAAACACATGGTTAAGGTTAGGGGTTATACTATAAAAAAAAAAAAGTTGACTGTTTGTAGAAAACAAGAAACAAACAGTGACTTTCCATGTTTAAGTCCAATGTTTTGTTGACCCATCCATCCATCCAACCTTTGAGTTGAACCTTGAGTTGATTAATTAGCATTGAGGCTGTATTTTGTAATGTGCTTGTTTTTAATATTTTGTCCACTTCCATTTAATTACAGAGGAACATACCAAGATTACATGACAATGCCAGAACTTGTTGTAAACTACTGGGAGATAATGTGTGGGTTTTTTGTGTTTACTATGCTATACAGGTCATATGCTACTGAGCTGAGAGCAGCTGATAGCTACAACCTAACACTGGCAAACACATAAAATATTTGGACTGTTTGCACTCTCGCTTAGTTCCTCAGATATTTAAAACAAGATTTTTTTTTCCAAAAGTGTTAAATAGATCTTGGCATCTCCAGGCATTGCAGACCTGACACTTTTTTTTTTTTTACAGTGGTATGAATACATAAATGCTAATTAGCACCCTCATACATTTCACTTCTTTCGAAATTCTACATTGTTTTCAAAATGTAAAACTATTCATATAGCCTGCTCAAAGCACATAACTGGCAGTAATTGCTTAATGAATCATGCAGAGATAAAAGACATGGAATAATCCCACTTTTTAAGGCATCATCATTTGTTCCATTAGGAATCACTTTCTTCCTCATAATCCAGCTCTGTATTAAAGGCTTGACTTCTGCCAGCGGCTCACAGAGCAGCCCTGTATCCCCGCTGCTTGATGCACACAATAGAAAACAATCCAGAGTTGGATTGAAGTCATGCAGGGGTCAGCGGCTCCCATGTGAGAGGAGTAGGAATGTTTTCTCTCTGGCCAACAGGGGAGCAGAAAATGATGATGGGTCTTTATGTGATAGAGATATGGCAGCACCGTGGAAGTTCATCTCTAATCATGAAATTTCTTTCCGATGTTGTATTTCAGTTTTTCTCTGAACAACAATGTACAAATGTAATGATAATTTTGTTTATGTGCGCTTAATGTTCTTTCAGGCATATACAAATAAAATTAATCAAATGGCAGCACACTAAAGGGTAATATTCACATCACTTTTATTTATCCAGTAATGTTTCACTGGAACAATTCCCTTTTTATTTCATTAATTAGTTAGATTATGTCTGTCTTTATTTATTGTCTTATTGTTACATCCAGTTACACATTTGCTCTCTGTAGGATGTTTTCATTCAATAATGCTTCTTTGGTTTCTTGTTCGCTTTGATTTCTAATGTGCTTTCTGAGCTCCACTTCCCTAGTTGATTCACCTGATGACAATTTGGACTGTACCAAGTGGTACAGTGGGAGGGAGGGTTCTTCGATGGGTTCTTTTGTGTGTGTTGTTTTCCTTACAGTTTTGGTAAGAAGAACTCTAGCTTGAATGTAATAATAAAAATTTATTGTGCATTTTGAACCCTAAATGAAAACCTAACATAGCTAACTTTGTCAAGAACTTTAATTGTTTTATGTCACCCGTTAGCTATTAGCTGGGTGGTTTTGACCAGGGAGTATTTAAAACAGTTGTTTCATTCAGTAGGTCTTTTATTTGCGGACTGGGAAATCTCCTCTCTCTTTTGTTTTGTGAACATGATCATGGCTTTGCACTATTTATATACAGTAAGCATGAAGAATAGCAAAAAAAAAAAAAAAAAGATAATAAAGATAGTAAAACTACTAAGACCACACTGTGAAAATACACCACAAGAAGAAACATTACTTACATAAAAGTATGTAGCTATTATTAACAAAATGTATTTAAAGTATGAAAAGTAAAAATTGTCATAGTGTTTACCATCTGATGTTTCTGGATTAATATTACTGCCTCATGAATTCGTATGTGTCATTTTACCGATGTAGATGTTTTAAGTTGTGCAAATTGAACTCGTGATATTCTGTAAGATCATCAGATGATTGTAGCATGGTCGTCCTGTGAATATCATGTATTCCTAAAAAGTATACTTTTAACTGTGTAAGAAAAACAGCCCTGTTTTTAGTTTCGTGGCGATTCATTTTACATAGTTTTTAAAGAGTTTATTTTGCACTGATTACTACACTGTCTTCTGTCAAAGAGGCAAAAAAATGATCTTAAAAGAACAAAGGATCAACACATTAGAGATACATGGTATTTACTGAATAGCAAGGGTATGAAAAACTGTAATCTGAAAGGTAACTAAAGCTGTCAGACAAATGTAGTGGACAAAAAAGAACAATATTTGGAGTGGAAGTATAAAGTAGCATGTGTTTTTGCCTCCCACACAGATGATCACTGGTTCGATAGTGCTATGACTCATACGCACGCCTGCTCTGTTGTCTAACATTTTTTGCTGATTTTCACATTTGAAGATAATAAATCTTGTCACATAATAACAAAAATCAATCAAAGTTAAGACACCGAAAAGAAATCCAGTAGGGGTTGTACGGTTCAGTTGAGTTCATGATTTGGTACGACAGCAAAGGTGCTGTGGACACACTGTGTAATTGAACTGATACGGTTTATATGTATATTGTTTTGAGCATACTGGCAACTAAATCTAGCTTTATGATGGTTAATGTGCAATCGCTAATGAAAGCTCATTTCAACTCCATCGCTACTTCAACCAACACTGTGTGTGTGAACATTATTAAAAAGCGCGGCATAGTGGTTCAGGCCAGTTAAAAATCACCCATGGGTCCCCTTGCAGAATGTGACTGATGGTTTAAACATCATTAGTCTCATGGTTTTTGCAGCTTTGAAGCTAGTTCTCATGCAGTGGTTCACTGGTTTATAGATCCATACCCAACAGGCAAACAATATTCTTGCACTTTCCAGTCACAGCCTTATTATACTTGCCTTCTAATGTTTTGCTTGAATGTGTCATAACCTTTATCAAAGATGAATAAATTAAATTCCACTATAATCACAAAACCACACCCTTATCTACTTATGTTTTAATGCATGGGTGTTTCTATGTGTGTCAGAAGGTTCATGCTAACAATGCACAAACTGTGGGAAAAAACAGGATCTCCCTTAGCGACAATAAAGTGTGTTTATCAAATAATTTTTAATTCTCTAGAGGTGCCCTTCACTATGGAAAGTAGTAAATTCTGTGCTTTTTGCACTCATGACCCACAGTTATGGAACATTACAACACCAGAGTTTCCCCCGTTAATGCATTCATCACGGTGGCGTCATTGCTCAGAGGAAGATGGGGGGGTTGAAGATCCTGGCTGCATCTCCTGTTGCTCTTTTCCCTTTGCTTTCTTCTCCTGCATCCAACAACAAGCTCATTAAACTGCGAGCAAACTGACATTTCACCCTAACTTCTCCCTCTCTCTCTTGTTTCACATCATTAAGTGGCAGCGTCAGGCTCAAAGGTAGCTGGGCAAACTCTTTGAGAGAAATGGCTCGCTTGGCAAGCGGCGTTTTGATGAGCTTGTCACTCCCTCACCCCAAACATGCCTCATTAGTAGTTCAGTCGAAACACCTATCTGCACCCCCACAACCCCCTCCTTCCTCCAATTACATACACACACACACACACACACACACACACACACACACACACACACACACACACACACACACACACA
>JAPZEB010000025.1:27441005-27460023 GCA_029783705.1 Chaetodon striatus | reverse complement strand
TATTAGAGCTACATTACGTCAACAGCTACAGAAAATACATTTGGGGTTATGTGGAGGGTTATCTACGGAAAACTACTCTAACAATTAATTTCATTAAACAACAAAATTCCATGACTTTTTCCACAACTTTAAGGGTTTTACTAATTCTATGACTTTTCCAGGCCTGAAGAATACGATTTTGAAATCCTACGATTTCTCTAGGTTTTCCATGACCATGGGGACCCTGAATGTTACATTTTATTCATCACTCCACACAGATCTGATGGTTTCATCTCTTAAGTGGAAGCTCAAGCGACTGATAAATGTATTGATTTATGATTTATTCCCTAAATCACATTTTATTCTCATCAGTACTTTTCCACCTCAGCCAAGCATGAAAACGTTGTTGTGATATTTCAACTTTTTTTATTTTTCAGAATTTCTACATTTCCACTCTTATTTTTTTTTTTTAATGAATTGAAAAGAGCATACAAACGGGTGGATCAGTTGTCAGCCACAGCTGTCACTTATCATAAATGATCTCAGCAGCTTTTTTTTCTGAAGCTGAAAACACACTGTCGCAGCGCGTCATGTGACATGCGTCTTGTGCTGCCCCTAGTACACAATGGATGCGTTGCACTGCAGCTCATTAACACAGAGCTATTACTACTTTTACAGAAAGAGCTGTACCTCTTCCTCCGCTGCGTTAGCTTAAAATCACGTGTGGAGAGCCCTTAATTAAACTTGATTTCTCATCTTCAGGGCCAATCTCCAGAACTATGACTTGCCAGGCAATATCTTTTTGGCCACTGACTTTATAGTGGCAGAATCGTGGGTTGTTTAGCTCGGGATATTTCTGGACTTCAATAACAAGTCTCTCTTAATCCAGTCTTTGTCACACACCAGACAGCAACAGCTACAGAGTTCACTTTATGCATCCATGGTAAGGAGAGGAGTCGAGCTACCATAGGAGCAGAGAAGAGGAGCTGCTACTGGAGCTAGTAGGGACAAGCAGAGAGCGAGTGGAGGAAATGCATTTAATTCCAGGGACAGCAAGGGTGGAAATAGGACAGTGGCGTAAAGTGTTGCAGGGCATCGTGTCCAGGAGTGCCGATGTGTGGCTAGCTGCCGCCGATGTGGGGTTGTACATTGACAGTAATAGGGGTGCATTTTTTGGTGTGCAGCGTTCACTGCCGGTGTGTTTTGGCTTTTAGCCCAACACGGGTGACTTAAACATAAAACTTTAAAGATTTAAGGGTCCATATCTATTACAGCACTGTGTTTTACCTTTCTGTGCTCAGAAACCAGGTAGCGCATTTCGAGCTCCAGTTGGTTGCTGGCAGCAGCAGGATCCAGAGATGGGGCACAGAGTGGAGGCAGAGGGGGCAGAGAGGTTGTGGAGCCTGGGGCGCAAACAGACTTCAGAGCCTCTTCACTCATCGCCTTCCACCGAGACTGATTCTGCAGGGACAGAAAGAGGAAAAAAAAACTGCTCTTATCAAGGTTCACTTTGTCTGTTCACACAGGAGAATCACTACACTGCAGCCGCTGGGGGTTTGCCGCCTTCCTTTAACATGACAGAACAAGAAATTGCTGATGAATGGAACTGTTGCAGATTGAATTTTCCAGGCAACCATCCAGTCGCAAGCCCACCATCCTCTGCTACAGGCTACCTCTGTCTGACTTAAAATCACCACTGTCCATTTGATTAGATCTTTAGTGATCGGTTTAATATGCAGTGTAAATGAAGATTTTCATATTAAAACTAATTTCACCAAACCTGTCCCTGACCGTTAACACATTACCTGCCAATGAAACAAATGTATTTAATCTGTAGGGAAACTGTCTGTAAAGTTACCTGGAAATCAAAGACACAGAGCTCCACAGCATCAGTAGGCTGGCAGTTGGCGAGGAAGGTCTGGTGGTTGAAGACACAGCCCACAGTGCGGTACGGCGAAGAGGGTTTGGGCTGGGGGGCCAGGGGCGGGGCATCTGGATCTATGGCCTGGTGCAGGTATCTGACCAAACATGTAGGACATTAAGGCTAATCAGTATCATTACTGACAAAACTGATAAAAAAAATATTATTTACAAATCCATCACGTCATGCCATTTCAAGGGAATGACTTAAGTATTGAAAAAAAATAAACCGCCTCTCTATTAAATTAGCCCAAAGCTTCATGGTGCAAAAAAATGTAGTTTCAGTTATAAAGTAAGGATAAGGAAGTACTACAACAAGGGTTAAAAAAAACCTTTACAGGCTGGGACACAATTGTAAATTCATACAAAAATATTTCAGAAGATAATAAAGCTCCTAAAAATACTGCTTACTGTAAGCAAATGCCTAGTTTTCTATCACTGACTTGCTTAAATTGACAAAATACATGAAATCAAGTCTATCTCCATAATAACATCAGTGAGTTATGGCCAAAACAATAACTGATGGACAAAATCCCAGAACTGGATAACCACCAAAATGTAATCAATTGTTCCTTGGCTCAGAGCCTGACCACAAAATGTCATGGAAATAGGATTCTGAGATATCCTGCTGAAAATCAGACAAAGACTGGCTAATGAGCTAACTGAGGCCAAAAGAAAAAAAAAGGGAGTGTTGTTCATATGAGTTCTTAGAAAGGGTTTGAATTAAGCAGTTACCGAAAAACTCAGCTGTGTGTTATTAGCTGTCTGAAGTACAGGAAAAAAAAAGACCTGTGTGCTGTCAGACTCTCCCAGAAAGTGATGCTCCCATCAGTACCGTGGGTCAGGACCCAGGTGTGTGGCGTTCCCTTGGCTTTGGTGCCCACACACACATATGCATCCAGGCCAAAGCCCAGCAACAGGCTGCACAGCAGGGTGGCGTGGTCCTCACAGTCCCCCTGGGGAGGAAGGACAGTGATTAGCTCAGGTCCTTTTGAGAGTTTGAAATGCGGAAAATATATTATCAAAATCATGTTCATAGATTAGAGCTCTCTTAAAATAAAACTCTCACAAAAGAGTAGTACACTTTATTTTCATCTTTAAAGTGAGTTGTATTTGAAGAATAACAGGACATTTTTTCCCCTCTTCAATTCATGTCATACACCCCTTTGGAGCTACAAAGTAACAAGATATTCTTCTAACCCTGGTGTGACCTCTCCAAACAGCGAGCCTCCAGCCAGCTTCATTCACAGAGCATCAGGAGATGTGGTTAAAAACTCCAAAAGGTAGTAGGTAGACCTTTTACCTTAAATTATTTAGTCACATAACCTGTTCTCGAAGGTTGAGAATGAACTTCCATGCTCGCAAGGCTGTTTTGTTTTGAGGCTGGGTTAGAAGTATTAATTATGAACATCTTGAAATATTACAGCTTAATTCTTGAAATCGTCTGATTGTATACTACAAATATTCTCAAAGTATTACAACTTTATTTTTAAGATATTCTGATTTTTAAACTACAAAAAGTCTTGAAATATTGCAACTTTATACCGGAAATGTTAAACTTTTATTCTCATAGTATTACAACTTTTATCTTGAGGTGTTAGGAATTTATTCCAAGCATATTCAAGGCTTATTCTCTAAATATTACAACTTTAATTTTGAATTATTACAGCTGTATTCTCTGTATATAACAACTTTATTCTTTAAATATAACCACTTTTACTAATATAACTACTGCAAGTATTGAGCTCTTATTTTGAAATACTGACATATTCTCAGTCTCCATATTTAGACAGATTTGACATTTTCTAACATCCTCATACCATCCGTTGCTTGTCTAATTCATCATGTGTCTACAACAGTCTGTTTAAACAGAAACACAATATCCTGTTTTCACTGCACTGTTAGCCTTTCTCAGAAGTGTTGAACACACACAAGAAGAGTCTGCTGGAGAGGAAATAAGCTCTCCAGTCATCAAATTGTCCATGACAGTAAGCAACTCTTATTTCACTCGTACAACTTTTCCAGTAAAGAGGCCTGGGTTGAGCGGGGGACTAGTGCTGCTGCTGCTGTTGTGTGCTGTGTGCTGGCTCGGGCTACGGCAAGTCAGAATGATAGATGTTCCCCAGAAGTGCTAATATGGACGGCAGCATTGGAACAGGCTGGGGACTGATGAGGCTAAATTAATTTTCCCTGGAATGAAACTCATAAATCACAGCTGACAAGGGCCACTTTGTGAGAGTTGTGTTGTGTCTGTCTTGCCAGCCGCTCACAGAGGAGAGGCAGGGAACATTTATCCTGTGGTGGTCTGGGAAATTCCCCGCTATCTAGCAGAGATGAAAATGCATCAGTCAGTCGACTCTGCACAAATCCTTCTTTCTCAGAAATGACACAATCAGCTGTGCTCAGAAACACAGTCAATGTAAACGCAGCTGAACCAAGTTTACGTAATGCTTTCTTTCTCTTTTGTCTCAGAACAAAACTTTTTAAGACAGAGCAGAAATTTGCAAAATGAATACAAAACATATATTATAGTTAGAGGAGCCAGACTGACGTTATACTGTATATGAATAAGGTCTTTTACAAGCAAAATACAATTACACTTTTTCCCCACTGTTTTGATGCATTTTTGCTGATTGTAAGAGCACAAATGGAATTATCCAGTGATCACAACTTCAAATTCACTTAACTTTTAATGATTATTATTCTTTCCACACAGTTCTCTTTATCTCTTCTTTTTTCACACATCCTTATTAATGGAATGACTCACAGTGGATTTCAAAACGTAAATGTCTCACCGCACTGGCCAATTTAAACTCTGAATCTATTTAGTAATGTTTGTGTTTGTCTCTGAGGCTGTATGTAATTTTGTTACATTTAGGTATATCATATGAATATGTGCTTTTGCTGTATGGTTATGTTTCTTGCATGTATTTGTCCTTTTCCTTTCACTGGCTTTGATTGTTTTTCTTTCTCTTTGCTGCAGTCAGTCTCTTCTGATCTGAAAGAGATTACCTGAGTAAATGAAGGTTCTAAGGCATGCTTTGCAAAACATTCAGCACATTAAACATGATTGCACTCACTGAGTGCAGATTTCAAGTAAAGTTGTGGTCAAAATCACATCCTAACGTACTGCATACTACATACACAATCAGTATGGAATGCTTACTGCCTACCACTGCTTGGGATGTCAAAATGTGTTTCAAACAAAGCAACAAAATGAAGATATTGAAAAATACTGAGGATTGTTTTCCTTCTGATAATCACTGACTTTAAGAGTATGTCTTATAAACAACACACACAAACTTATATACTACATCTAACCAGGGCTGGGCAATATGTCAATGTTATATTGATAGTGATATATGAGACTAGATATCGTCTTAGATTGTTGTCTTTTCCTGGGTTTTCAGGCTGAATTATAGTAAAGTGATGTAGTTTTGTGAACTTACCTGATTGTTCTGGCTGTTCTATTATTTGCTTTTACCCAGCTAGTCCTTATATCCACAATATCATGATGTTTAATTTTCTATGTATCACCCAGGCCTAAGTCTTAAGCCTATGCACTAAAACACTTTGAAAATACTTTTAAAACACTAAAGTCTGACACGCACTCATGTCTCAAGACAGTGTGAGTTATTAGATTTCGCAAAGACTGGAGAGTTACTTTTTTCAAGAATGCAACTATCTTTTAACTACCTTTTGAGATTATTTCCCATCCTGCTCCTGGTGGAAAATATTACACAGAACTCCCTATAACATCTTAATGATTCCTCACTTGTCTGCAAAAACACATATCTTTAGCAACACAAGATAAAGTGCGTCATATGATGACAGTTTTTGTCAATTCAGCATCAGTGTAATCCATAAAGATAAACTGTATTTGCCTACATATTTCACAATAAGGACTTTGTTGTCTCAACTTGCTATCCACCTCCGCTGATTATGTGTGTTATTTTAGTAGGAGGACACTGTGGGAATGAAAGGCAAGCCGTTTAAAAAATTAAGATTCCTCACTAAAATAAATACTGGTTGGTGAATCAGATACACGCTGAATTAAGCACTGACTCTTGTTCACTTCACAACTCCACCAGTTTCTCCTCCTTTTCCAAAGTAGAAGACAGCTGAGACTTCTTCATGTTCTTGTGCCTACCTGGACTCCTCTCCATGTTAACTTTCTACCTGGTTTGCTGCTTCCTGTTTGGTAGTGGACACGGGGGCGCAACTATTGGTTGTTGACAATGCTAACATCATTGAAGTCCACTTATGATAATAGCGACCATGTTCAATTTTTTAGGAAAATCAAGACGAGAGAAAGACTGACTTAAGAGAGCCCGGACTGAGATTTATGAACCCCTTACACCAAGTGAACGAAATCAATCAACTCTCATGATTTATTTCGATATTGGAATTTTGTCTGCGACAGTGAAATTGCTTGAAATGTTGGTGTAGGCTGGCATTAGTAACAGTATTTCCAGAGAGATTTACTCATCAGCACTGTTAGATATGTCCAAACTGTTTATTCAGTCTGACAGAACAAAGGCAAAGTAACACCATGAAGATGGTGCTATTAAAGAGAGGCCAAATGCAGAGTTTGGACGACTGCCTTGCACTTACTTAAAGACAGTACGTCACAAACAAAATACTGAATCACAAAAAGTAACAGTAGAGCTGACACATCATAAAAAAAAGGAAGGTGTCTTCCACATCCTTAGACCCATGGAATTTATATCTAATGAGTAAATAGATAATAAAATAAAATGTAAGCTATGTAGTCAGCTTTGAATTCTCCCATTTGAAAGAACTAATAAAGGACATACCACTTAACAGAAATTTTGGTGGCAAACACCTAAAAATCTGCCATCGTCTCTGTCTTCGACAACATGGATATAGCAGCACAGTAAGTGCACTGTCATCTGAAAAATGAGTCCATCTCTGCTGTGGCTGCCAAATCACTGGCCTGTTGTCCTTACCTTCCCTCTGCACAGGAAAGCCATTAATGTGCACCACTGCTCCTGCTTTCCTCCTCCTCCCACCACTGGGGCCTTCTCGTGGGCCAGCAGGCTGACGAAGCGGGCCGCCTGTCGAGGGCTCTCCAGCAGCCGGCCTGCCCACAGGACATGCACGTAAGAACACACTGGCCTGTTGACACCGTTCTCATCCTGCAGAGAGCACAGAGATACACCTAGAGATAAAGGGATAGCTTGGTGCAGATATGAAATGGAGGAGTTCGGGATTCAATAATCCCTAAACTGGTTAGGAATATGAGCAGTCCTCTCCCCAAACCACTGACACAGTAAACCAGTGTATGAGTGGCAAACAGGAAATGAATTAGGTTGTTCTGAGGGACTCCCTAATCAGTGTCTGCATATACTGTATGTAACCCATTCACTCCACAGGTCTAATAAAAACGAATACAGACTTTGTCATATAAGGGTTCATATTTATCCCCTCAACATGTGGATTTTGACAAACCTGTGCAAAGATCTTGACCATTTTGGATTGGTGTGATGGACGAATCTCAAGGAACTCCCTCCACCACTGTTTAGCATAAACCAGGAAGAGTCTCTCCTTCTCTGCCGTCCTCTGCCTCTCCAGTGATTGCTAAATGAGAAACACACAGTGATATCACTTACTGCATTTATAGCTTTGCTGCCGCCTTTGTATCAACTCTGAGGAAGATTGATTCTAAACAGCATTAATGGAATTCTGTTGTAGTGATTCACAGTCAGTTCACAGAGTTACTTTATTCATGAATAATGAAGCCGATGATCAACGGACAGCGATAAAAGGACTCCAGTGGGCTGACCTGTGTGCTGATGATGTCAGTGCTCAGAGTCTCTGTGAGCGGAGGGTAGAGCTCCAAGCTGACAGTCAAAACACCAGCTGGGACTTTGCATTCACTTCCTGGAGACACAAACACATGTCAGTGAAACCTGTTGCCACACTACTTAAAGCTGGGAAGAGGCAACACAAAAGATGAACCTCATATTTGTAGCATAAGCTTACTAATTTACATACATAACTGTTAATATTGCACAGCAATGTTTCACAGCCTGGGGGCTTGGAGCACTCCATGAAGTCACAGATCATTAATGGGATGAGAAAGAAGAAAAATAGTTTTTGCAACTCAAATTCAGATTTTCTTTTCTGTAAAACACCAGGGAGTTAAATTTCCTGACATTTAATATTACTGTTTCAGTTTTCAATTATCATTAAAACCATGTTTAATTGCCATGCTTTGGAAAAAGTCCCATTGAATACTGTCCAGCATCAACCAAAGTTAGCAACAGTCTCACAGATGCAGCATGCAATGTGGGTTTATCTTGCTTTTTCTTTGTTTACAGAGTGGATGTGCAGCAGGCAAACCCAGCGATGCTACTGGTCCCTCATCCTCTTCTAAGACAGGCTATCTTGAATGTTAATGCACATCTGATGTGGTTCTCATATATTTACGTGAGCTATGGTATTGATAATGTTATTATTTTATTGTTTCTGTAAACAATAAGTGCATAAAGCTGCCAGAGTATTTGTTGTTTTCAATATAAAACTTTGAGAAATTATTCAGTGTATCAGTACTTTTTGGACAATTTAAACACATTTTAACAATACCATGATAACACTGATAAAACATGAGGTTTTAATATGGATTCATCTCTATAAGATACTACAGAATTGTTTTACAGCTGAGCTTGGCTAACCATAATAAAACGTCTCTTGTGTTTTGATTGCAGACAATATAAAAGCTTTCAGCGTAGTGGGGATGATCTGCTACAAACTGATTTGGTTTCTAAAATGTAACTTACGTAATGGATTTGTGAATAAACCCATTTGTAAACAAAATGGTTTGAATTACACAGCTCTTCTCGCATCAAGTGGTTCCAGAGAAAGATGACTTTAGGACTCTCTTGAGTAATTACGTAATAGAGTTATAATTGCAGCTGGTTACTTTTCACTGTGTAGAGCATAATGCCAAAACAATTTAACCAGATATGTGTGCACATAACTGCATTCAGGTACATTACCAACAGAAACAGATAGTGTTAGTGGTCTCCAGCAGGGAAAAGGTTTGTTTGTTATGTGATTGAGGTGAGGTGGATGATTCCATGTTATGTTTTATTGCTTGTTGTATAATAATGTAAAGGCTGTTTTTAATAAATGAAATGTCTGCCATTTACATCAGTTCATGAGATTTGTTGTTTATTAAAAAACAAACAAACAAACAAACATGTGTTTTAGGAAAGGAGCTTTTTTTGTGACAGACTGTACTTGTGAAGCATGATGGGAGAGGAGAGATTCTTTGTTTGGAATTTGATGTTACAGTTTGTTTTCTGACTAATGTTTCACCACTGTAAGAGTTTTTTGGTGTTTAATTTCAATTTTAGCTGGGCACGCATGACACAATACGGACTACTACGATTCTACCCTACCAATGAACTGCATTAATCGTTCTTCACTCTTAGCCACTGAGACATTACCTTTTTTAAAAATAAAGACATTAATAATTCAGTAAACACGATCACTCTTGTATTCACTGCAGCAGAATCACCCTTTCTCACCAACTCCCAACAGCTCCACAGCAAAACAGGTCCTTCCACTAGGAGAGCTGAGGACCGTCCTCCAGTCCAGGAAGTAGGATGAGACCAGTGTTGTCTCACTGGAGGTGTCCGTCTTGATCAGCACCAAGTGAACCGGGTCACACAGAGACAGCATGGTGGTAGTGTCTGCCATTTTACTGCCTTCTCCTATAGTGCCAAAAGAAATTACAAAATTACAAACTCTGTACAGATCATATATTAAGCAACATAAAGCAAATGCATAAACAACTGTTAGTCCTGACTGACTGACACCAACAGTGACAAACGTACCAGTGCCATCTCTGTGGATCTCTAAGAGGAAACCCTCCTTCAGGTCAGGTTCACAGGCACAGGGCACTGGTTTTGAGCGGAATCTCTGGTTGCGGAAGTGCAGGTAGAGCGTAAATGTAGAACACACCTGACCAGGTAAAGGCTCTGGCTCCTGGAGGTGCTCCAGAAAGGCCTTACCACCAAGTACTTGGAGATAGAGGTACCGCCTGGATGGATCAATATTGGCTGGAAAAAAAAAAAAAAGACTGTCTTAATTAAACTGTTCCAACATTAACAAGGACAACTTGAGTAAAATAAGTGAGCAATGCTATTGTGTTGGGTTATTTATGTTTATAAATGATGTTCCTTACTTGTTTTCAGTTGAGCAATATTCTTGTCAACAAAGTGAGTAGCGGGCTTTGGAGGGGATCCTGTTTCTGCATCTGTGGGTACTTCCTACCAGACCACAGCAACATGATAAAAGTACCAAACAGTCAGATGGTGATTGAATTCATACAGTTTGTACAATAGAGATATTTTTATCCCTATCTGGTTTTAAAGAAACTAAGTTGCTATTTACATTCAGTTAGGGAGTCTATTTTCAATTTGGATCAAGTTTATTAAAATGAACTGCGGTCAGCCTATCATCAAGTACATAAATCTGAAAATTGCTTGTTTAGTGTTGGCCAACCTGGGTAAAGTGGAGGTCCTTCATCACATCATCTATGATACCCCTGCGCTGTAGAGCATGTAGGAAATCCACCTCAGACAGTGATCGATGTGCTGGGCCTTGGTCATCCCTTACAGTCTCAGCCAGCACCTCTCGGATCTTACCATGAATGTCCATCTGAAAATAAGACAGAATAAACACCATGCACTTCACCTAAATAAGTCACAAAGGTCACAAAGGGACGTCTTACCACTGATCTTTGAGGTATCTGAATGTCTTGTTAAGACAGACTCCCTGTCTTTTAAACTTAATTGTGTATCTTTGGTATTCCCACCCCACACCAAATTCACAGGTGATAAAAATGGACTGTCACAGCCATCACATTGCTCCTACGTTATGCTTGTTTACAAGTACTCACCAGAAAGAAGTAACCAGTTACCAGATGTAATCAGTTTTTATCTTCTCGATACCAGTATTGCTTTAGGAAAGTATAGGTCTCAGGGTTTCAATAGAATCTTAGAGTAAATGCAGTTTCAACAGAGAGATGACTGAGACATGATTTTCAGACACGAATATCTTGATGTAAAAAACAAATTAGTGGTTCCATGGTGAACCAGATACTAGGAAGAATCAATTTACCACCAATATACCAATATACTGTTACTTTAAGTCTATTGCTGTCCATTAATGTATCAGTGCATCTCTACCTACTGCTACATCTGGCCTATTTGTACTGCACTTCAGACAGCAGTCTGCTTTACAGACCTCTGTAAACTGAGGTTAGACAGGGCAAATCCTTCAATGGCTTAGCTTGGAAATAACAACCGAATAATGTTTAAATAATGACATCACAAAGATATTTAATACAGCCGAATTTATTAAAAGACGGAGTTTAGTGGTGCTAGATTATAAAATATGATTTATCTTGTGTGCTCTTTCGTCAATAAGGAAGTCGACATTAATTTGCTAAATGTTTGAATAGCACTCGGCTTGCGCGTCTCACTTCAGGTAACACATAACTTATATATAACTATTGTTAAACCATATATCTTAAAACTGACGGCATGTAACGGGACAATGTCTGATAACGCAAACATATAGAAATAAAAGCGACGTATTTTGCTCACCTTGAGCAGATGGTTGTGAATGATTTGCTTCAGCTCGGAAGCTTTCTCTGGAGGCAGAGACATTACAACTGATGAGCTCTGGCAAGTTTGGACCCAAAATGGCTAGTTAAGTTAGTAATATGGAACCTTCAGGAACGATAAACGTGTGTTTGAGCAATATTTGTTGATATTTGTCGTCTGTAACATAATAACATTTCTATAACAGACAGCCCGTGGAAGTTAGCAACAACTGCCAGTTTAAACTGTGGCGGAAAAGCAAGCGGGAGTGCGGCTCCACTGATGCCTGATAACGGCCTGTGGTCAAAATTGTTGTTGTATTCAACAATTGTCTTTAAACGAAATAATATACCTCAAGCTCGATATCACTGGTAAGATTCTTAATTTTGAGGGGCGTTTATTTTCCTTTTATTTCATTCAGGCTGATAAAATATCTGCCATTTTATTCAGGGATTGTATTGGTCGCTCTATTGCCGTGTGATCTGCGACAACAAGTGAAAGACCCTTTTGTAGTCCAAATTGTAGTTCATGTACTGTCTATCCCTGTACCTGTTATTTTTTCATATTAGACCTATCAGTTTTATATTAAGATCATTTTCACGAACATCTTCACGTAATACATAGTAATATATCATAATTCCGTTTAAAAGTACGTACGAAAAAAATAAATCTGTATTCTGTAGATTTTAGTGGAGTACACAACAAAGACAGTACTTCCCTCTCCACACACGCCAACACCATCCCACAGACAAGAGAAAATGAAATTACTACAGCAGTCAATATGAGCAAGGCCTCTTCTTGAAATATTGAATCAATTCCTGGAATCCATGGTGAGAGGCCTCCAGTCTGCCTGCATTGATTTAGCTCATGGTCAGAATGAAATTATGACTATAGCAGAGCCCAGCAGTGCAGGGCTGTGGAGAGCCGTGGGTGGACACGGTAAAGCTGCTTTACTGACAAAACACAGGCAGACAAAGAGCATTTGGTAAAAAAAGATGAATGTTTTATTTTAAGAAGTATTTCATGTTTTGTTTGCTTTTTTTCAAAACGCCATCCGTCATGTTCTCACTGCAGCTCAGCAGCATACAAAACTCCCC
Source organism: Chaetodon striatus (assembly GCA_029783705.1). Classification (NCBI taxonomy): domain Eukaryota; kingdom Metazoa; phylum Chordata; class Actinopteri; order Chaetodontiformes; family Chaetodontidae; genus Chaetodon; species Chaetodon striatus. The sequence goes on along the minus strand of JAPZEB010000025.1, from coordinate 27,447,389 downwards.
TGAAATCTTATGTGGAAAAGAAAAGAATGAATGGAATGTTATGGTCAAACATGTCTCTTCCGGGTTAAATGAGAACTGAGTAAAAAGCCATGTCCAACAGTGGTAACTCGCCAATCAGCAACACGTTATCTCAGAAGTCAGTACATGCTTATGACACACTTGGTGTACAATGAGCTCTGATACAATTTACTGTATCACACCTCCAGTTACTACTAACCAATCGATGCAGTGCAAACATGTTACTCATGTTATGTGGGAAACAAAAGCTCACATAAACCTTTTTCTGTACTGATCATGCTAGGAAACCTTGGAGCACACATTTTGCCATTTAGTTCACTTCAAGGCACGTTAAAGCTATCTCAACCAGCAAACAAACAGGTTCAAACATCTCTCTTTACTAGAATTTAATCCAAATACACTCTGCTCCAATGTCAAGATTGCACTATTATAGCTTTAGATTGGTCCTGGTCAATTGAAAACCAATTCAGTTATTCTATGGGTTCAAATTAAGAAGTCATACACAATTTAACGCTACTAGGACTATCATTTTGTAATGCAGTCATCGGTTAAGTCAGAAATGCAACGGAAAATACATTCCACATAATGGGAGTACAGGAGTTCGTCATTTAACAGCGAGCGTGGCCTTCCAAAAACGGACAGCTTTGCTTTGGTTTCCTCAAAAACAACAGTGGGACAACCTGAAAATACACACATAAACCCATCCAGTGGGTAAATACACGCAGTAAGCGGTGAGGGCCCTGACAGCTTGTATGATCCAACCAAAACCTATGAAAAAAGGTGCTCGTTTAACAGAACATAAAAAGGTTAACATTCTAGCAGAGTTTGAAATATCAGCAAGGTGGCTCCCTATGAAGTGTCCAGTCACACAAAAATATATATCTGGCCGTATTGGGATGCCCTGCTGACTGTGAATGGAAGAACAAGTGGTGCTCTGGAAAACCTCTAAATGCATGCATGATATGCAAATTTCATTACAGAACAACAACAAAAAAAAATCCCGTAGCTGACCTCTAGAGTCTTCCTACTATCTGTAGTAGGATGGACTGTCAACACAAGTCATTTTGAAATGCAAAATGTAAAACGTGTCCACAGATGACCAACACACATCTGACCATTACAAATAAAGAATGCAAAAACAAACCTGTCAGATTTTTTTTTTTTTTTTGCTTTGTACTGCACCTTTAGTAAGTTTCTTTCAAAGCCATTTGCTATGATACAGTACATTCATCAACAGTGACAAGAAGGAAAGGAAATGAAATCATCGTGCTGGCACCAAGATCCTGAGATGTTACTATTTTTGTTAAGATCTTAATGAAAAATATACACAATCATTTGATCTAGCGCTCCCACATTTTGACCTTAAGTAATAAATACCCTCAGTTATGCACATATTACCATCTACATCTACTTAGAGAAGTACCTACTCCCAGGTACTGGTGCAAAATAGGAGTCAGTTTTAAATGACCCAGAGTTTTTCACTGGGAGTACATCCAGCAAACCAGCAGGCCGACAGCCAAAGCTGCCCCAGCACCAACGTTGAGCAGAATGGGTCTCCAGTACAGCCATTTGTCTCGTTTCCTCTCCGAGTCGGTCAGTCTCTGTTTCATCAGCTGGACCTTCTGCGAGGTGCTGGCAATCCTCTCCTCACGGTGTCGCTTTCTTACACTGAAAGAAGAGTCAGTTAAGGGTAAGTAGTCAGCAAACAACAATATGGAAATCCCGTCATATCCTCTTTTCGACCACAGAAACTTTCCTCAGGGACTAGGAACCTTTTGAGGAACTCAGTGCATTTCAACCACAGGGACCAGGGTCTAAATTAAGTTCTGGGGACATTCTTTCATCCCCAAAAGTCCTTTATCGTGGGTAAGTACTTTGTGAAAGTAGAGGAACTTTTGGGCTGAGGTTTGCAGGGATGACTGTCGCTGATTAGTCAAACTCACACAGCACTGCCTCTTTAACTTGTGTACCATTTATTCATAAACAAGAAAGTGCTCTACTATTGATTTAGGACCATTTTAGGATGAGAGGAGAACATTTCTCTTTGTTTAATAACATTATAAGTTATGCAAGGTTTTGCTGTCTGCTTCCCGACTGATTCTAAGACAGACAGATAGAAAAAGGGGGAGAGATCACGGGTTGAGAGAGAGACGGTGCTCCAGTGCTGTGGCAAGGTCAGTGATTGAGAGAAATAAAATGTTATGTTCTGATTGTTTCACTGCGGTTATGTTTTAAAGCGCAAATAAAAACCATTAAACACTCAACAGATGATTTACTGTGGAGGCAGAAGCTCAGTTTCATTTCCCTCCTCTGCATTTCATTATACATCCAACTTGCAGTGATACAACACAGCAGTAACTGTCATCACAGTGAGACAAAACCTAAGGTGTGTTTTTTTCAACATGTTATTTAGATGAGACTGGCAGGCACACTGAACTGCAGGCTGCAGAGTGTCTTCACCCCTATGACCACCAGTAGCGCTCATCCCGTCATGTTGCTTTTTCATATGTCAGTGCGCTAATTTGCCTTATCTTCTCTGGTTTTTAGAGCACGGTGGAAATTCAGATGACAATGGGCTGAAGGAATCTTTTTTAGTTCATTGAAAAGTTGTCCCTGGAACTCTGAGTTGAGATGCGGCTGATCTCACAAACAGCCCCACTCATGTGCCAGAAAATTGAAAAATGGTTATATAACAATGACAAACAAAACTGCAGGAGGGTTAGAGATCAGTTTCTGTAAGGTCTAAACGGTGACTTTTTACTGTACGAAGGAAGCTTGAAACTTAGCTTGAAAACTTTTTAACACCGTGGAGTCCAAAGCAAATACATGCATTTTAATTTCTCTCTAACTATGTTCTATTTTCAAAATAAACCTGACAAAGTTCACTTTAGGAAGTCCTGAGCTGATACTTACTGCCCTAAGTTCTCTGCCATGTTGTGGTCTTGGCTGTCTGACTCTTCTGCCGGCGGGTGGTCTCCCGAGGCGACCTGTGGCTCCGGACAGGGTCCTGGCTGACCGTTGGGCCTGCTGTCGTTGAGGTGAGGTCTGGGTGGAGGTGGTGGAGGGGGCAGATCTGGCTCCAAGCCATCTCTGGACATTACCTTCTGCTTGTTCTGCTGCAGGGGAAATTACACAAAGCCACTATTTTACGACAGAGGCAAGCTATAGGAAATATTTTGCACTACCCAAGAGGCATGGCATTTATTCTACACGTAAAGAGTAGATCTCTAGATGATCAAAGTCACCTTCGTGTTTATACAATTCTGGTATACAGACTAAAGATTTAAGAGTAGCTAACCTAAACTTACAGAAATGCAGCACCAAATAGTAAATAGAAATGCAGAGTGTTAGCATAGCTCATCTTACATTACACTACTCTTGGTAGAATTTTAAGCTTCCTAACTTTGACAGCTGTTTGAGTTTCTTTGCTGTGCTTTATGTGGGCTGTCTCAAAGACAGATTTTTGTTGGCAAATACACTGCAACAACTCCTTAAGTGCAGACCTGCTTTTTTGTCAGAGTTGTGGATTTCAAATTTTGGCAGAAATTTTACTTTAATGCTGCAAAATAATTCCTAAAAAAAGACAGATGCATTGTTGCAGTTTCAAGCTATCACTTTTACATTCAAAACTTTCAGGAGGAGCAGGTAAAGATGAGAGGAAACAATATAAATACCAGATGGGTCAGCTGATTTCTCAGTTGCATCAGGCATGCATTAGGCTGATGATATCAGAAGCAAAAACTGTGTCTCCTGTGATACCTCTACCTGCTCCCGATAATGGCTTTTAAGTAAAAATCAAAGCTTGAAACTGCAACTACGCCTGATTTAGGCATTAACTAAAACTGTGTACTACAGACAACACAATGGTTTCAGTAACTACCTGTATTTTATGGAACTAAGTTACAAAGTTAGGTAGTCACCTGTCTAGGCTCAAATGTCAGAGTTTCACTAGAGCTCCCCAGCAAGGTGTAAATCTCATGAAAGCCCGAGCAGGAGCCTGAGACATTTTACAAGCAAAGTGTTACACAGTGTGACTGAGCTACCTGGGCTGCTGAGTTGACTGTCGGGAGAAGTTTGGCTCCCTCAATGACAGCCATGTAGGAGAAGCGGAGCTGGTCGGGGGTCTGGATCAGACCCATGCGGTATTCCCTCATGTCCAGTAGCACCTTCTGTATGTCCACTGATGACGGGTTCTTCCTCCTGTCCATCTGCAAAACAGATTAACATGTTTAGAATACAGATGAAAGTTAAGCTTATGTTTTCACTAAATACTGAAATATTCTGACAGCTTAAAGCTACAGTTGGTCATTTTTATAAAAAACACTTTGTGTCATATTTGCCTAAAATGTCACAATGTTCTGAAAGAAGTACATGAGAGACATTCTGTGAAAAAATCATGTCCCCCCTCATGAGGTGAGAAATAGGCAAATCAGGAACAGAATCTTGATTCATATTCAATCAGCACTGCCTAGCTTGACAGTGATTGATATAATTGACAGCTGTGTTGACTCCTCGGCTTTGATTGGTTGTTTTCGTTCATATGCAGTGAGGCCATTAGAAATGCTAGAATAGGCAGAGGAGTATGGTGTTTTTCACAAAATATCTCTCATTTAGTGCTGTGTGAATATAGTGACAATTTTAAGAGAAGTTACGATTTTTAAAATCAGAGAATCAGCTTTATTGGCCAAGTACGTGTGTACATACAAGGAATTTGGCTCCGGTAGGCTTTGCTCTCAATGTACAAGTATTTACATAAGTACTTAAATTAAATAACAAGTGTAAAATGCAAAATATAAAAATATACAAGAAATTGTGCAAATATACATAAATATAAAAACATAAAAATATAAAATGTTTTACAACATAAAATCAAAAATTGAAATGTAAAGAAATGTTAAATGTCAACTTATTTGCTACACATGAAATATACAAATGTTAGATATCAGTGATTTGCAAACACGTGTAATGTCAACATTTGCTGATTGGGTTGAGAGTCAATACGTACTGCCCAGCTCCATTTTGGCAACAGACAGTAAATAGTTTTATTTCAAGTCAACTTCAAATTGAATTGAATGCTACTGAACTAAATGAAACTGACCTTAAATGAATTGAAGCTGAAGTGAAGCTGGCTTGAACTGAGCAGCCGGGGGAGACACAACTTAGACAGAAATTGAGACAAATAAGCAACAGAACAAGAAAATGTGATAGAAAGAGAAAAAAAACTTCCAAAGTGCACGCACGCACACACACACACACACACACACACACACACACACACACACTCACACACACTCCTCTACTATTCCATGTTAATAGCAATGCCCCGGGTCACTCCAGCTTTGTCTTTCTACTTTTCATGATGTTAAAAGGAGGTTGGGGGGGTCATTAAAGCTTTATGATAGCTGCTGCTGAGGGAGAATCACAGTGTATTAACAGACGTCACCGAGCAGGTAGTGACCGGCTGCTGCTGAATATGGTCGCGTGTGTCAGATAAAGTGGCTCTGTAATTGGACGAGACAGTTTAATGGCTTCGCTGCAGCCATTTTGGGGTCGGGTGAGCTCGAGTTCGCGGGAGGTTTGGAGATTAAAACAGCGGCAGAGCTGAAATGACATGACCCGCTGTGACATGGCAGGTGAAAAAGGTTTGAAGCACAAATTCAATTTCAGACCCATAAACTACAAAGGTTGTGCTGTTATTGTTTTTGTTGCCTATTCGAAGTCTCTCTCTATCTCCTTCTAGCCCACCTTGCTGTGATGAAAGATTTCTGGCACTCACATACACGCACATACACATAACTGCAAAAGCATGTACACACACACACACACACACACACACACACACCTGCACAGATCAGACACCTAAAAACTTTCTCTTTTGATGCATGTGTGAGTGCTCTCACAGACACACACTATATGCTTACATAGCTGCACACACACTCTCAACTTTAAGAGTTAAACTCCCACACACATTCATACACTCTTTCATACATACTGAAGACATTTGCTGACACACATACAGACCCACAAACACAACCATCACTCACTCAGCAGTGCCCACAGCGGGTGGCTGGCAATCTTCTCCAGGCTTCAGACCACAGGTGGTAAACCAAACAATCAGCAGTTCCCACCGCGATATCAGAGCAAACTGTCCTCATGCAGCTCAATTGACTTGCCTGCGACAGTGCAGGAAAGAGGTTTTTCTTTTTTTTCTTTTAGTGACAACTTGGAAACTCAATAATAATGACAACAACACCAGTGGTCAGTTTCATATGGAGTTTGGGAGCAGTAAGGCACTCTTTCTTTGGGGGAAAAACTCAATAAAAGAGACAAAGTACAGTGACAGTGAATGAGGTCAAACTGAGAGGG
>JAPZEB010000025.1:27413267-27440905 GCA_029783705.1 Chaetodon striatus | reverse complement strand
GAGTAGTGTTGTTAAAATCCCCTGTTATTGCAATGAATGCACTAGGATGCTGGGTCTGAATCCTAGCAACAGTTTCACAGATGACATCACTACCGTTGCTGCCTGCGGTGGAATGTAAACAATAATGGTGACAATGTGCAAAAACTCCCAAGGCATATTAAAACCGTCTAAGACCACCAACAGCTCAATATCCTCGTTATTGTCATTTTTGTGTCCGTTTATAGTTTTGCACCAGCAGTGAACTGGCTGTTAAACTCAATTTTGGCAGCTGTACTTACATTTTTGTATTCTTTGAAGTTATATATCTGGCATTAACTGTTATATAATGAGTGATATAACAAGAAAGTACTATCTGTCTGGCTTTCTCCACAGTTTGCCATAATAATTCAATCCACTGGATTGAACTATTTTATTTCAAAGCTTAGTATAAGACAAATTTTACTTCACACATACAGTGATGTTTGTAATTGTTTGTATGTTATTGCACGTGTCAGCATAATTAATTTCCACTATATCTGAGTATTCTGAGCGTATGTAAGCTCTGACAACATGAACATTAAGCTCGATTGTTTCTCAGCATCTCTCAGTAGTGGTGGCATCTGCCTGTCTTTTATTTTTGGTGGCTAAAATTATGTTTTCAGCTTAGATTCTATTTAATCACATACATTTCACATTTCATTATAGGCTACTTATCACTTCTGGAAAATGTTTTTGTACTCAAAGTGGACCTATTATGCTTTTTTCAGGGTCATATTGATATAAATATGTAAAACTGCGGTCTAATGGAATAGATTTATGTGCTTTAATGTTCAAACACACATAATATGTTTACTACTGCTCACTGCTGCAGCACCTCTGTCTGAAACACTGTGTTTGGGCTTATGTCCCGCCTCCCCAGCAGCCCACTCTGCTCTGATTGGTCAGCTCGCTCTGTCCGTTGTGATTGGTACAACGCTTAGAGCGTGTATCGGAAACATTACGCCCCTTACCTAAACTCACCTCAGGAGGCTGGCGTAAAGAACACTGCTGAGGCTAAAGCAAACGACAACAGCCGTCCACCATTATCAATTTGGTAACACTCCACACCATGTAAAGATTTTGCCAACAGGACCAGAGAAAGAAGAAAAGCTCCCTCCCCCATAGGACCAACCTCACCCCAGACCACATTTGTGACCTGCTGGATCTCTTTTTGGCCACCACTTACTTCAAGTACATTGAGGGTTTCTACCGACAAAGGCACGGCTGTGCTATGGGGTCACCAGTGTCCCCTATAGTGGCCCGTCTTTACATGGAAGATGTGGAGAAGAAAGCTCTGACTACCTTCACAGCAACTGCTCCTAGCCACTGGTTCAGATATGTGGATGACACCTGGGTCAAACTTAAAACTAAGGAAGTTGAAACCTTCATGCAACACATTAATGCAGTGGACCCCAACATCAAATTCACATGGGAGGATGTCAGGGGAGACAGTTTACCCTTCTTAGACTGTGCAGGACACACTGAAGAGGACAGGAACCTAAACATTGAGGTGTACAGAAAATCGACACAGACGGACCAATACCTGCAGTTTGACTCCCACTACCCACTGGAACACAAGTTGGGAGTCATCAGGACACTGAATCATTGGGCCAAAAATGTGCCCACCATGACAGAGGGGAAGGTGAAGGAACAGAAACACATTAGGGAAGCACTTAAAACCTGTGGCTACCCTAACTGGGCCTTTGCAAAAACCTCTAAAAGACCCAGATCAGATAGAGAGGAAGAGACACAAAAATGGAACAACATCATCATTTCTTATGTCGCAGGAGTATCTGAGAAACTCGGGAGGATTTTTAACAACCACATCCATGTGCATTTTCAACCCAGTAACACACTGAGACAGAAGCTTGTCCACCCTAAGGACACAACACCCAGACATAAGCAGAGTAATGTAGTGTATGCAGTTGAGTGCAGCCAGGAATGCACAGATTTGTTCATGGGCGAAACACAACAAACGCATGGCACAGCACAGAGATCCAGCTCCTCAGGTCAAGACTCAGCTGTCCGCTTACATCTAAAGGAGAAGGGACACTCTTTCGAGGACAACAATGTGCACATCTTGGCCAGGGAGGAGAGATGGTTTGAAAGAGGCGTGAAAGACGCCATCTACGTCAAACTGGAACGACCATCGTTAAACAGAAGAGGTGGCCTACGGCACCACTTATCACCCACCTACAATGCAGTTTTGGGATCCCTCCCTAGACGTCTTCACACCCTGTCACACGTGGTTCCACCTGACCCTAACGACACACATGATGACCAGGTGGGTCAACGACTCAGAAAAGGATAACTGAATATTTTTAATATAACTAAATGTTTCCAGAGCAGCATCAGTAATTTTTACAACAGCAATGTTACCATATGAATAATATCAGAATCAGAATCAGCTTTATTGGCCAAGTATGTGCGTACATACAAGGAATTTGGCTCTGGTAGGCTTTGCTCTCAATATAGAAGTATTTACATAAGTACTAAAATTAAATAACAAGTGTAAAATGCAAAATATACAAATATACAAGAAATTGTGCAAATATACATAAATATAAAAATATGAAAAAATATTTAGGGTGCGAGTGTATCGTGTATGTAGGAGAAGTTCAGGGGTTTTCACAAGTCCTCAAGGATCATGATACCGGAGACAATGTTAGGACTGAATCCAAAGATTGTCAACTCAGGTCCCACTCTGGGTCAGTCTGTGTGTCATTAGGTGCAATGGCATGGATCTGAGTAGGCACATAGTCAGCTGTTATCTTGATATTTACACATGCCCAATATGATTCATACATGCTCTTAATTCTACCTCAATAATTAGTACGGTTTAGATCAAACTTGAAAATTTTTGTGCCGCTTCTTGGAGCAGCAACTGACAAGAGTGACTAACACTATATCACATCCCCTCATATTTATCTTGTGACCCTTTGGAGTGGTAAAACTACCTAACTGTGTATACAATAGTTAAACAATTGAGCTCCACTTAGGCAATTATAACCTTAAAATGTTGTACGTGCAGCAATGCATCAGTATTAACAATCTAGTAATGTTATATACGGAGTACAAGAATCAGTGATGGGGGTAACGTGTTACAAAGTAAAGTTAATTTGTAATGCATTACTGTAATCATATTATATTTGTCTGGAAAGCAATAATATAAGCACATTACAGTTACTACCAGGTATGCTTAGACTAGGTGTTAGGCTAAATAAGCAACCTGTTAGCTGACTGTTTGATCTGCAGGCTGAGGCTTTGCTGGAGATGACCGTCTGATGCTACTATATTGTAAGACTGTGCTGCAGCAGCCTTCCACTCAAACTTTCATTGCTATCCATCATTAGCAACTGTCACCAGCATCATTTAGTGATTTACCATACTGACAGGGATTATTCACATATCTTAAGAGCCTCAAATCTCAGTATGAAAGTCTTAAATAACCTGCTATGCAACAGCTTTTTGGCTTTTGCCCGTTTCTCTTTTGATGTGACAACACATTTCTTTCCCCCAAAAGGAGGCGTGGCCTTGGTCAAGACACAATACCAGACTGGTTTATGTGTATCATCTAACATGCTTTGGGATTTTTCTGAACATATTTTAAACAATACTCAAAACTTTTCAAAAATATTCTGTTAATTCCAAACCATTTACAGGCTGACAAAAAGTTTGGGTAATCTCATAACTTTCCCAGAAATTTCATGACTGTGGGAACCCTGACCTTTTCTTCTTCAATGCATGAACCATTGAAAAATGATCTATGCATTCAAGCACAATACCAACAAGCCACAACTTCTCCCTTTGTAGCTCTCACCAAGTATAATCATGAAATCTCATCTTAGTCTCTTGCCAAAGCTTGAATCTCTTGAGTAATGTTTTAACTCTTTGCTCCCAACTTGAACGGAAGGAAAACATTTCCCTTTAACGCTGACTGAATTTCTTAACATTCCCCCCTCCCTGTTCTCACCAGGATCAGGCAGGTGTCAACCAAGGCAAGGGTCCCTGAGCGTCCAATCCCAGCGCTGCAGTGCACCACAGCAGGCCCGTGCTCCGGTCCCAACGAGCCCGACTCCCGAACCTTGAATAGGAAGTTGAGGAAGGAGGCCGGGGATTCTGGGACACCAAAGTCAGGCCACGTGGTGTAGTGAAAGTGGTAGATCTCCCTCGACTCCCCCGTCTGCCACAGGAAACATGTAATGATTGGGGTATTGTATAGATGCAGTTCTGCATGACTGGGCTGATTTTCCACTGGTAAAACATCACACAACCCATGAAATCACAGCATTTATCATCTCTAGAGTTAGACTCTGGTTCTCATGATAGTTATGAACACTCAAGATAATACAAGTCAAGACAGGTTAAGTAATGCTCAGAGCCAATAGCTGCCCTGAAAATGAAGTCTGGATTAAGTAACGCAAGCAAAGCAAGGAAAAACAAATTCACCTCACAAAATAGCACTAAAATTGCACAACTCAGCTTTTTAAATAAAAGCAAGATTATGTAATAGAGTTCCTCTCATGCTCACCGTTGTGTTTTGCAGTTCTAGCACTCGGATTGTATAATAGGATTGGTCCTCCTCTGAAAGTAGCCTGACAACAAACCCTGTGTCTGTGAAAGACATCTGTAGCTCTTCTGTGGTGGGCCAGTACTGTGCACACTTTTCCTGTTGAGACAAAAAATGAATTAACTTAGTCTTTGATAGGAGGCCATGTGTCCCAGGCTGCTGAAGAATGAGCTGACTGAGGTCTTGCAGGATAAATGCACATTGATTGAGGATACGTCAGCGGGTGATCAAAGAATTTATTTGTAAGAAATTCCATGAATTCAGGGAATCCATTTTACCAAGAAATACCACTACCAATGTGACGGAATGTGCTGTGTACAAACAACACTTTTGATTATGTTACTTACCCTCAGGGTCATTATAGTCAACAGTACTGTGATATGAAACTCTATAGGACTTGGCAGCTTGTTTCCACAAGTCATGAACAAGCCGATCCCACAAAGCATTGCAAAACATGTAGCTAACTTTAACCCTCTACCCACATCAGAATGTATAAAAGTTTTGGGGCTAGTTCCACTTAAAAATATGTTAAATATCTTACTGTTCTTTAACTCGGATATTTGAGCTTTCTTCTACAGAATGAAGTGTTTACTTTCACATTTATCTGCTGAAGGAATTAACACTTGGATGAATGAAGAGGATTTTTTAACGTCTCAACTAGTTTTGGAATATGTAACTAATGCTAACCATACACTAGAAGACATCCTCTCACATCTGAAGACAACGTGAGTCACACACTGTATAATTTTGGAAAGACTCAGGATCTTGCAGAGTCACTATTGACAAGATTACAACTAGATTCCTTTTAAGGTTATTTCCCATCCTGTTCCTGGTGGATAATATTATGCAAAACTCCCTTTGAGAAAAATAACATATCAACAATTCCTCACGTCTGCAAAAACATTCTAGAAACACAAGATAACAGGTGACATGTCAACAGTTTTCTTGTCAATACAGCTTCATTACAACACATAAAGATTACTGTATTTGCCTAAAAAGTTCACATTATTGATTTTGTTGTCTCAATTCGTAACAACCTCTGTCGGTTAGGTATTTTATTTCAGTAGAAGGAGACTGTGGGAATGAGTGGCGAAAATGTTTTTAAAAATTTAAAAAATTAAGATTCCTCACTAGTACTATAAGTACTGGTTGGTGAATCAGGTAAACGCTGAATTAAAAACAGACTCTTGTTCACTCCACAACTCCACCAGCTTCTCCTCCTTTTCCACAGAACAAGAAAACCGAGACTTGTTTATGTTCTTGTGCCTCCCCAGAGTCCCCTCCATGTTTACTGTCTACCTAGTTTGCTGCTTTCTGTTAATGCTGGAGAGAGCACAGCTATTGCTGACAATATTCACGTCATTGAACTTCAGTATTTGTATGAGTCAAGACTAAAAACTTCAAATAATAATAAACACTTCTTGGAAAAGTCATCTGTGAAAGTGAAAAGTCAGCCGTTTGAAATGTAAGGAAACCTCAAACAATGAAAATTGACTTTTAAGTTACTAAAGTAGGAGAAAACATGTCTGAAGGGATCACTTTGGGCTTAAAGAATCTTGTAAAATAGCTACTGGAGTGTGATTAAGTTCAATGATGAAGTGCTCTTGTTGACCAGAATAAGCAAGTTCAAATGTTATTTTTTTCCAAAAAAAAAAAAAAGTGTGATAATGCATTAATCTAAGTAAAACTAGTAGGTCATACTTTTCCAGCCTATTTGTTGTTTAACAACAAAATGATTTTTTAAATTTCACTTTGTCAACAAATCCAATGAACATTTTAATGCAGAAAGATTCTGTCTCAGTGGACATAAGAATGACAGATAGAGTCAAACTAATATAGAAAATGCATGCAAAGTGCTCTGTGTGTAGCAAGAACATCTACAGCTAATACTACCAAAATATGACACCTTAAAACAGACAGCATGGAAATCAATGATCAGCAAGTGCTAAAGGGTACACTACTCACAGATCCCTTTTCAATGACTCTGTTCAGCATTATAACAGCTTTGGAACACTGCTCCCAAATCATCAGCCAGAAATGACCACAGGTGTTCCTCAAAGGCCCCTGTGGAAGCAAAAGATAGAAATGCACATTGAAAAGAGAATCCTGACATTATCAAAAGCTCCAAAGCATCAGAGTGAAATCCTTCATGTTCTTCTTCAAATTATGCAGACATTGGCATTGCTTGCACTACACTGTACCTGAGAAAGAATGTAAGCTCTTTGGGCTTCTTCCACCATGACTAGACTTGCATTGATGTAGTCATTTTCAGAGTTTTCAAGTTTTACCCGACTGTGATCATCTGAAACCAAATGAGAGACAGAGCAATTACAAATTACATAATTGGCAAGGATTACAATTTTAATCAACAACCTTATTCGTCATAGGACTCACATGGGCTCACATCTCTGTAGCGGTTCAAATTCCGATTCACTGGAAGTTTTGCCACTTCGTAGGGATATTCACTGGCTTGGTTGCGGATTTCCTGTTGGAGACAAAACGACAAATAGGAAGTTAGAAGTATTACATTATGTTGACTAAGATTCAACAGCGATGGGAGACACAGTGTGAGACAAACTGGTGAATATGTATGACATACACCTCCTGTCTGACTAAACTGGTGCCTAATAGTACTGACAAATTCATGCAAATTCCACACATACAGATAAAGGGCCTGTGTTTTGTGCTTGATTCACTGGAACTGCCATCTATGACTGACATGCACTGTGGTGCTTCGTTCTGATCGTCATCTGTGAAGTTACTGTGTTGTGTGATTTTTTTTTACTACATATGTTTTACATGGTGTGTGTGTGTGTGAGGTGCAGACAAATAAGATCTTCAAGCCACAACTGGACAATATGTTTCTTATCTCTTTCTTCTGAAGTGATGGGTAAACAGAAACTATTTCACTGATAAAAGCAACACAAAACACAACTAGATTTTGACAGGATATTTTTTACAATTCCACTTCTTGGATATAATATTTACACTCTGAATAGCTGTGGAGCTTTAACTTATTTAGTTTCAAGGAAAACAAAAGGAATTTAAGATCTGAAATGATTTCTCTATCAACTACAAAACACATTTTCCCTTCACAAGCCAGGGACAATTTATCCAGCTATAGCTATCTACTATGTCAACACTTATACTCTTCTTCGATCTACAAACTGATTGTTTATGGTGTAACACTAGTATTTTAAGTTTGGCAGTTTCTTTGTAACTTCCAAACAAGCTAGCTATTAGCTCCAAAACATCTCCAATTACATGTTATTCTCTGGTTTGTAGCTACATATTACGGCTCATAGCCAAAGTTAAACCGGAACATTATTATAAAGTAAATGCTGGTCTCTCTTAGACATCTGGTGGTAAAACACATGCGCTTTTCTCTGGAAGTCCCGATGAGTTCTCAGAAACTGCAGCTGACGTCTGCTAGCGTCATCCAGCATTAGCTAACTGAGCCCAACTATGAAGACTCTGCCGCTGCACGTTTTCTAGCTGCCAGCTTTCTAGCTACGGAAGTCAGCCACTACTAGCGCGAAATGCTAGTTTCTCATTCGTCTTCACTAAGGGCATAGTACTACATATAACCTCTACATAATGTAATAAGGTCTTTAAGTGAACACAATTAAATGACTCACACAGAGGACTAAAAGTAAACCAAATACGGGGAAAGGTGTCTAACGGGCTAGCTATCAAATTAGCTTGCCAAGTAAGTTAGCAACCGATCGTCATAGAAACTCGAGAGGCCCAGTGTCCCGACTTACATTGTAAAGGTTTTGCCATCTCCCGGACGAATCAATGTCTTCAAATTCTTGCTCCATTGTATCGTAATTAGTGCCCCGAGACACTTGCTGGATGATCACAGAGTGTTTGCAACACCGTTCACTAAGTTACTCCTTTCTGTCAGCCATCTAAACAGCAGTGTGTGTAACCCTGGGGATCCCTGCGGGGAGTCTGCTGCTCCTGCACAATACTGCATGCACGTCGGGTTGCCAGTTCCGTGTTTTTGTCAACCTACCAAATAATAATAATAAGAAGAAGAAAAATCGAGTTACATATTGCTGTGTGAATGTTATATTATATATATCGACATATATCATCATTGACCCTTCCAGTACACTATATTTGAATTTTTAGGTTAGTTTAACCTGACCAAAATTATTTTTAATATATATTTATATATATATGCTTTTTACATTGTCGAGGAGGCAATAATTAGAATTATAAATAAAGTAGCATAGGACACGAAATAAACATTTTACAAACATTTTTGTTCACACTCCTCTTGTCTAAAAGTGTTCCATATGAGTGTTAAAGTCAAAATTCTACCAAACCTGGCAACCCCGGTGACAGGAGGAGGGCATTTGAGCGAACATGTAACAAGATGTTACCTACTACAGTTTATTTACTTATATGTCAGCTAACGTTATGCGTTTTTATACACGTTTTTAAAATTATGTTGTGTTGCTTTTTAGTTCGACATAACTAATTTCAACATACACGTTATTATAAACTACCCTAAGAACATGACTGACCTAAAATTGGTGTGAATGCGCCCCTCTGTGGTGAACTCTGGTGCACACACACTACGCACACAACGAGGAACCGCCAAACATACACACACAGAAGTAGACACATGACAGGCCTGCTGGGCAACCAGACAAGCTAGTGTTGCTGGTGTAGCCTGGTTGAAATCATGTTTGTAGCGCGTAGTATCGCAGCAGATCATAAAGATCTAATACACGATGTGTCGTACGATTTTCACGGCCGGAGAATGGCAACTTGTTCCAGTGACCAAAGTGTAAAGGTAACGGAAGCTAACATGAAGTGTTCACCAGTTTGCTAATGTTAGCGTTAGCTGTCACAGCTAGCTGTTAACATCACTAACACTATCAACACCCTTTGCTCCCTACTGGATTTATTGACTCTCGTCTTTCCACCAGTAGAAGACCGACGTAGAGTTAGGTCATTTCCTAAATTTGCTGCTATTTCTGACTATCGAAATAAGCCTTACCTTAATGAATTCAGCTACTTTGCTAGCCACGGTCCCTGTAGCACACAAGCTAGGGTGACGTTAGCTGCAGGTCAACTGTGTAGCACAGTTTTATGTGTAGTATAATATGTACAGTACAACTGCAATTTAGAAGGTATAAGCTAACGTTGACTATTAGTTATAAACCAATTTGGGACCTCACAGTACAGAGCGGTGCTACTAACTTCTCAAGTGTACATAAAGCTTTCATATCAGTAATATTCTGCATATATAACGTGTCTTTTTTTCTCTTAGGTTTGGGACAAAAGTGAGAATGGCGAGTGGCACTGCACAGCCAGCTGGAAGGTGAGCCACCTGCTGCTTGAGTCGTTTAAACCATTAAATGCTGTCCTGGTAAAATATGAATTGATCAGCCAGCGTGCTTGCATAACAGCACACAACATTTGTATGATTGACTCTACTATGTATGTCCTATGCTGTGTCTCTTGTGGACTCATACTTCCATTGATATTGACACAGCTTGAATTCAGGGGCTTATTGATTTGACAAAAGCTCTTGTCCTTCCTGTGCAGACACACAGTGGATCAGTGTGGAGAGTGACCTGGGCTCATCCAGAATTCGGGCAGGTTCTGGCCTCCTGCTCCTTCGACAGGACAGCTGCCGTGTGGGAAGAGATTGTAGGGGAGTCCAACGACAAGCAGAGAGGATTAAGCCACTGGGTTAGTACAACTCTAGCATTCTTCCACACCGTGGCACACATTTATTTCTTAATAATAGACTCTGTACCTCTCCAGTTCAGGAGCTCCTGCAGCATTCAGAATGATGGTACTCAGTCAGGTGTGGTTATGATAGTATACTGTACTAACATGAAATGCTAATTCTGTTCTGCTTCCCTGTTAAACATTGCAGGTCACTGCTGATAGTCAATTTGCTGCAGTCCTCTGTTTTATACAAGATCTGACCCTATTATTTCATGGTGTTCTGTTTTAGATAAAGAGAACCACACTAGTGGACAGTAGAACTTCAGTGACTGATGTGAAGTTTGCTCCTAAACACATGGGTCTGATGTTGACCACCTGCTCTGCGGATGGAGTGGTGAGGATCTATGAGGCTCCTGATGTGATGAACCTGAGTCAGTGGTCCCTGCAGCATGAGATCTCCTGCAAACTTAGCTGCAGCTGCATCTCTTGGAACCCCTCAAGGTAGGGCATTATCAAATCTGTTTCACTTTTTCCAGATTCTTTTTTATTTTTTCCCAAATTCAGTGTTCTCGATTTTATTTTCTCAGCATTCTGTATTTCAGAATTTAAGCACACCTGTTTGTGTTGAAATAGTTAAAATAAAACAGAACAGATTATTTTCTAATCATTGCCTACCTATAGTTAGTGAAAACACAAGTTGATTCTTTATTCAGTTGTTCCGATAACACACATTGGCATCTGGATAGGACGTGCAGTCCATTTCATATTCTACAGATACCTTAACTTATATAACACAAAATATAATAATTTTACGTTTGAGTAGGTAGAAAAGAACATACACTCTGTTGCCAGTTTATTAGGTAGACCTAGCTAAAACTAATGCAATCTAATACAACAGTTCTGCAATAAATCTTACTTTTTCTAAATGTTATGTTCCAACTGTTGAAGAGACGTGTTGACTTTTCTTTTAGATTTTTTTGTTGTTTGTTTTATTTGTAGCTATTGAGAGTTTCTATTACTTTTCTTTCATCAGTTTAACAAAAGATGATACATTACATGATACATTACAAATGTGAGACACAACAATGCTCAAAAGAAAGGACATAGGGAAGAGAAATAAGAAAGTAAAAAAAAGCAAAGCCAGAGACCAAAGACCATTTACATGATAAGTCCATGATATGTACATTTTTACAGTTCTCATAGGACTATAACTGAGTAATTATTTCCCTTACTTGGATCAATTATCTTCCCATACTGCACTCTGTTGAAAACACACCACACAGTTTCATTGACTTCTTCTGATACTGAACGACAGACCATTTTTACAGAAGACATTTTGACGTGTCACAGCAGGAAAAGCACAGGTGTAAATAATAAAGTACTAATGACTGAATTCCATTTAGCTACTTCAGTGTAAGGGTGCTGGTAGCATGCATGCTGGTTCACTGTCACACTGTCATGTCTGACCCCTTTCTGGCTGGACAAAAAACCTACTAACACCCACTCACATCTGGCTTCTATAATTAATGTCAAAGGTTACAATTAACATGAATTCCCAGGACAAATGACTCTGCAGTAGTCACAAGTACTTATTGGCTACAGCAACGATTGGCTCCGATCAGCAGTGATGGAAATACAACACCTGGGTGGACATGCTACTTTTCGACCCTTTCCCGTTGCAATGAAATGACGAGCCGCCACAAAATCTGTCTCTGTCCAGGCAGCGCTCAACCATCCTTCCAAATTAGCTGGCACTGAGTTTGAAAGAGTGACTGAATAAGAAACAGAAATATAAAAGATGTATCCACTGTAACGTTTGCACTGGCCTCCATGCAGCTTGCTGTTTATTGACCCTGCAGTGTCAATGGGATAGGAGTCAATTGCAGATTTTTAGCAGGTTTTCTCATATTTAAAAAAAGCCTGCATATATGTGCTTTTGGTAGGAAAAGAATATAGGTCACTAGATGATTAATTTTATTAATAACTCCTGTACTTTTCTGATGACGACAAGTCAAAATGTCTGCTATGAAAAAGGCTTTTTTCAGTGGGTCATAAATCTAATACTTATTGTGACCTAGAACTCGCCCCACTCACAAAGCTCCCACTGCCCTCCAGCAACCTAATGGGAGAACATTGCTGCCTTCATGTGCCCCTCACACACTCTTATTTCCAAGTTTAAAGGTGGGATTACAACAAGTAACCTGTTAACCCATTTTAAACCACATGAAACTGTGCACAAAATCATCTGCAGAGCATATATAAAATACAGATGCTATTAACCTCAGGTTGTGTGATGGAATATGAAAAGTATTGCTTAGTGAAGTGTGTAGCAGCAGTGTACTTCATGAATTAGTCTCTTTTCTAAAGAAACAGTAATTAGAATGTAGACAGTAGAATGTAGTAGACGTTCATACAACTGACCTTTTTTTAAGTGCAAAGTTCGCTGCTGCTGATCTTTAAAAATATCAGCTGTGACCTCCCCACAGCCTGTTAGATATAGAGAGAGGTTTAAGGATCTGTCAGTGTGATCTTGTGTTTTCTCTCCCTCCCGCCCAGCTCTCGTGCCCACCCGCCAATGTTTGCAGTGGGAAGCGACGACAGTAACGTTACATATGGTGGAAAAGTTCAGATCTATGAGTATAATGAAAACACAAGGTAGGTATTACTGAAGTGTTGTCTATGTCACTTTTCCAAGTAGTTTTTGCAAGTTTTTAATAATTGTTAAAAATTTTGTTTGCATCAATGTTATAAAGGAAATACGCTAAAGCAGAGACGCTGATGACCGTCACGGATGCAGTCCATGATATCGCATTTGCTCCAAACCTGGGGAGATCATTCCACGTGCTCGCCATTGCTACGAAAGATGTCAGAATCTTCAAGCTTGTTCCTATGAGGTGACTTATTCATTTTTTACAGTGTTACAGTTTGTCACAGTTGTCATATGCAAGACTCAGTACACAGAGTTTAGTGTTGTCACTGAAATCCTGCATTTCACATTTGAATAAATTCATACACCTGTACATTTGCCAACTTTTAACAGATGCACTTCTGCAGCAGCAAGTTTTTTTTTTTTAAAAAGTTAGAAATGAGAGAAATGAGAACCTAGCACTGTTTAGATTAATTTTCTTTTACTTGGATCCATGTGACAGGAAGGAGAGCACCTCTACAGGACCCACCAAGTTGGAGGTGCAGATTGTGGCTCAGTTTGACAACCATAACTCCCAGGTGTGGCGTGTGAGCTGGAACATCACTAGCACCCTGCTGGCCTCTTCCGGTGATGATGGCTGTGTGCGCCTCTGGAAAGGTGGGAGGTTATTGTTAGCTTCTGTTGCTGACGGCTTATCTGTCTTCTTACATTCTTAGTAATGGCTATGCTGAAAGCTGATTTTGTGTAATGTTTAAAGTGATACTTTGAGTAAACATTGACAGGTATGTAGTGACTTTGGCGGGTGTATTTTTGGCATCAGTTGATTTAAAAATGACAGAATAGGTGGTCCAATTTCATAAATAGAGCTCATGAACTTTAACAGTGTTTAGATTGATTCCAATTCCAGAAAACTCTCTTTTGACTGACTGTTGGTGGTTTTACAGCTACTCAGTGCATCTGTGTAGTGATGTGCAGCAGCAATGTTTCAGTCAAGTGATGAAGTTTGGCTTTTTTGAATTTCCTTTTCATACATTATTTTGGTGGAAATACAATTTATATGAAATTACTCAAACCAAACTAATGCACTTCAGAGGCTGTCATTGACTCCCAACAATAGATATTGATACTAGGGATGGGTGATACTAAACTTTTTTAATTCGATATGATGCTGGTTGTTGGTTGCTGTGTGTAAAAATGTTCTTCAGCAAAAGTTAAAGTAAAAGCCAACCCAAGACTGACTTTCACTTGGCGTTTCGCCTTGCTATTTTTGCGTTTTCCAGTGCTGTGTCTCTTGCACACCTGCTGCTTATGGTCTGGCATCTGGTCGCAAAAAAAGTCTAAAGTCCCGACCTCACCTGAGCACTGTTATTGGCTGGGAGCTACACATCCATACATATATTTAACGCAACAAAATAAATGGAAAATAAGAAAATACAGGTAGAGGGCAGGCATTCTGCAGGAAATTACACACACAAACTGTTAGTGGGTTATAAGAGATGAATGACAGGATTACATCTGTATGAGTCTAGACATATATTTTAGAAAAAATCCTGCATGGTGTTTCTTTAACAGAAAATATCTAACAAATGTAATATGGGCTTCTTCTTGTTTTCATTATAACTTCCAGGGTGTGTTGTTTCTAAGAGGTTATTATGTTGCTGCTGTGTTGCACTTTCTTGTCACAAATAGTGCATCTTGCTGTATGTCTATTTACGTAAAAAGTATACCCCTTTTCCACTCAAAGTGTGTGTACACGGCCTTTTTTGAACAAGTGTAAACCTGCTAAAAATAGGTACACGACCCTGCAGCAGACAAGTAAACCTTTTATGTTTGTTTGTTTTGTTTTTTTTGTTTGTTTTTTTGGTGTATCACCTTCAACGTCTCAGACATGCCCGAAAACAAGTTAGTAAACAATAGAAAGCAGCACTACCTATTTTTTGTATATCTCTTACTTATTCAGTTGCTCTTTCAAACTTGCAAAAAATGCAGACAAATTGAATTGATGTTCGACGATGCTTGGGTGGAGACGGATGGTATTTTGTGGTGGCACGTCATTGTCTCCCTCCAGTTAAAAATAAACACTCTGCGTGATCACCAAGGTGTTTCCATCAATGCAGATCAGCCCGAGCAGATAAATACCTGTGGGAACTGCAGGGTTAGAGCTACCTATTGTGATCTCTCCCATTACATTTAAAAGCCAGATGTTAACAGGTGTTATTGTTTTTTTTTTTGTGTGTGCAGTGGAAACGGTGCTGTAACACCCCATCATGCTACCTTACGAAGTTTGCAACTGTGCACTACTGTAGGTTCTGATTTGAGATAGTTTTTCACATGTGGCACGGACCGGCTAAACATGTCTGGGCTGTTCTGGCACAAACATTACTCAAAAGTACTTAAAATGTGCGGTTAAGGTTATGCAGCAAGCCATGTTTTGTATTTATATAACTGTATTATGGACAGAATTTTTTTAAACGATTTGATGCTAAATGAGTAGCATGTATCAAAGGAACGATCTTCCCACTCCTCATAGATACAGTCATTTAACTCATTTGAGATTTTTTGTTTCCTGTAGCGTGGGACATTAAATAATCTATGATGGCTGTTACCCCATATTGTGGTTGTGTCATGGCTTCATCACATTTCTGTCACATGCAGTTGTCCACTAGAAGTATTTCCAAAGCATAATGGCACATTTTTCTGTCATTGTCGAGTTGATCTGCAAACTTTTTTTTTGCATTTTAGAAACTTATTGAAAACAGGTTTGCAGCTCTTTCATGTTGTAACAGATATTTTGTGACTGTAGCTGTATCCAGCGCACCAGTTTGGCTTTATTCTGGATCTATGTGTCCCTAGCAGTACATATTAGCAGAAGAAAAACAATAGAATTCCTTCTCCTGTTTAACAGACTTCAGAGGAAGTGTTACATGAACAAGAAAGACTACTTTTGCTATGTACATGTGCATGCAAGTCAATAGCTAATAGAGATTTTAAATAATGGATTTATTTTGGCCATTCAGTAACAGGGTAAACAAGCTGTGAACACAACAGAGACACACCTTGCTGTGTTTTGAAGTTTATATGGCAAATGTGCTAGCAAACAGTGGCCTGTTTACACACCCACCAGACACAGATCAACATTAGCTTTTATTTGGAGTCGTGTGTGTCCAGCTAATGAATGTAAGTCTGATATTTACTGTCCTTTTAACATTCCTCTGGTCTCCACTAGCAGCTAGGAAAATGATCTGGCTTTTTAGCAGCTAGATGCTTCACTTTGATCACCAGCTAGTGGCTGGCTTAGTCTGCTTTTTGGTGCTGTGCAGGTAGATTACAGTGGAATGTAAGAGCTTTTGCCACTAAAAAAAAGTGCCCACTGCAGCCAGTAATAATGCTTTGAGAGCTATGACATGGAACCAAAACAGTAAAGTTGTCAGAAAACCAAAACACTAAGCTGAAAGATGCGAAAAAGCTCTGTAGAACTAAGGAGAACTGCAAAGTTGGGTGATATTTCTTTGTGCATTTACCATCATAAGCAATCAATTTAACACCTTATTAATTCAATTAATGTCAATTGTCAATAAGTATAGGTATTTATTTGCATCACCCAGTGAATATCACTTTTCTGGAAAAAATAAAACCCTGTATGTAAAGATGGTGCAGTGGAGAAAAAAAGCTACACTGGAGCCATGAGTGTCATGCTTTGGTCACATGTCCAATGGACATTGACACACATGCCATAATGGTAGAGGATCATTTTGGACAGCCGCGTGCAGGAGTGACAAATGTAAAGTTGAGGATAGGTGTGTAGGAAATGATGAACTTTGAGTCACCTGTTGATCATGTTACAAACAGCACTGATTTTACTTCCTGTATCCCTCTGCAGCTAACTACATGGACAACTGGAAGTGCACAGGCATCCTAAAAGGAGATGGCAGCCCACTCACGGGTTCATCTGGTCAGCCCACAGCCATGAGCACTGTTGTGGGCTCCTCTGTTCAGACGTCACAGAATGCCCTGAACGGGATGTCTGCAGGAAGGTAGGTGGTGTGGTGCTTCTGACGCCACTCACCCAGCCCAACCCGAGCCAGTCAGAACTGACAACTTATTGTGCCTCACACTGACTGGGACTGCAGCTGCTCACTGACAAACTTCTGGGCGCACACTGACCAAATGTTGCACTCATGCAAAGAGCTTGGCTTCCAGCATACAGGTTGTCAGTATCAAGCCTGTGGAGTTGGATGTGTTGTGGTGTTTTTTTTTTTTTTTTGGTTTTTTTTTTTTAAATAAGTGATTTCCTCTTGATTTGTATGGATGCATGCATGCAAGAGTAGTGTCACGTTTCCACTGTGCATTGTCAGTGTTAGGGCTAAACATATTCTTGCCATTAAAAAGTAAAATAAAATTGTTTATTTAAATTTGATATGTGACGATTATTTCAAATCATTATTTTTGGATAAACAACAGGACCATTGTGTTGTTGGGTAACATTATTTTGTAAGTATTAAGAAATTTGATTATCTTTACTCAACTACTTCGCAACATCTAGCATCTTTTTGACCATTCCCATTTTGAGATGAGCAATTAAATCAAAGCTCAGTCATTTTTAATCATTTAATATTACATAATATTTCACTTTGTAATTTGAATGTATCCTTGAGAAAGTACTGCCAAACTCTTTGCTGAGCAGAAGGACAGCTTGAATGAACCTCATTAACCAACCGTAATAACATCAGAAAATAGTATAAATACACACAATATGGGTATGAATACAGCCACTGACATTAATGGCTTGAAATTCAGACTGTGTAACTTTAAAGAAGACATAACATAATTTGTCTTTCACAAATGAAATGTTGAATTCATAAGCAATAAAACTCACCCTTTCTCAATTCGGTGCACTCAGGTTTTGTTGCTCCAGCCGTACTTGGTCTGGTGTAACCAGTAGCTTTCAGTGGCTAACCTCTTGCTGACTTTGTGCCTGTTCTCTACATCTGCTATAATTTCACCATGTTTTGTCATTTACTATTAGGTCACAGTTGAGCAAACATTACTGCTTTAAAATTTGGATTAGAGATGAGCAGCTGTTACCATGTAATGTTATATGAAACAGGTTAAAAATGCCAGTGGACGAACAGTGTTTTGAGCTAACACTGGTTTTTATAAGAGTTGCTATGTGGCTGTATTTATGTTCAACTTAAATAGACAGTTCACCCAAAAATCAAAACTACATATTTTTCACACCTGTAGTGCTATTTATCAGTCTAGATTGTTTTGGTGTGGGTTACAGAGTGATGGAGACATCGGCTGTAGAGATGTCTGCCTTCTCTCCAATATAATGGAACTACATGGCACTCGGTTTGTGGTGCTCAAATCCCCAAAAAATGCATTTTAAAAAAATCAACAGCAATGTCTCTTTCCAGAAATCATAACCTGGTTACTCAAGATAATCTTCAGACCTGGTTGTGAACAGTTTCATGTAGAAACTTCAATCTTCCTACCAACTACAACCACTAACCAAATCAGCCTACAGAAGGAAGCGTGCATCCACTCGGGGGCGAGAGGCTAGTGCTCCTGACAGCGGAAGATGTAAATATTAATGGCGGCCTCCTCGGCTAAGCTGTAATGTTGGCTAACTCAGCGGTGTTAGGTGACCTAGCGATAGATGCACGCTTCCTTCTGTGTGGTGATACGGTTGGTGGGTGTAGTTTGAAGAGAAAACAGAGCAAGAAAATAGTTCCTACAGGAAACAAGCGCCATCTAGGTCCATTACATTCGACTGAGGGCCTCTATCTCCAACGCTCTGCAACTCATACCAAAACAGTCTAAACTAATAAATAGCACTAAAGTTAAGAGGAAAAATGTGTATTTTTGTTTTTAGGGTGAACTGTCCCTTTAATAACCTCTAACTTAGAAAGACCTCTGTATTTACCATGTTTGTAGTTTTTAACATAACTCTCGAGTCACCTCTAACCTGAGTAACACATCTGTGTACTGTATGACATTCTGTGTGTTGTATTAACTTTATAACCACAGTCATTTTACAAAACCAATTTTGATTTTGTAAAATTACCGTGCATATAAGTTTTCTTGTGATTTAAAATTGCTGTTCGACAAAAGTGAGTGAGAACTGGGGTTGTTGAAGTAATGTGGTATTGTACTGCTTGTTGCATGCAGGATTGGCAAGAGAGCTCCCTTTGCCCCTCCCCTGCGGCAGCTGACCTCTCCAAAGATATACCAGCATCCTGCATATTACTAATGTCTCCTCTGCACCAGCTACCATTTGCCCTTGTGTTCATGCATTTGATATGTGTGAGTGAGTCATGTCCCAGCTGAATACTTCGGTATTACTGGTTAGGGGCTCTGTTTTGAGATGAAACCTGCATGGTTTTCTTCTTCACAGCTTCCACTTTGTCTTGATTCCAACTCAGTGTTTACCGGTGGGTTCACCTCTTTTAATAACATTACACCTTTAAAAATTTAAAGTTAAATCACTGCTCTGCCTGCCATTCTCCTCTGTTTTTGTTTCTAGAGCATAAATGCATCCTTTCACCTTTTAATGCCTCCTTTCCCACTTCCTTTGATGTGTTTCCCCTCTGTATTCCGTTGTCATTGTCCTCTCTCTGTCCATCTATTTGTCGTCTTCGTCTCCATCCATTTATTCGTTGCTTCAGGTATTTCTTTCCGCCTCTGGATCCTCCCAGAGAGGGGACCAGGTATGGTCACCTGCTGCCTCCCTCCTCTCTCATAGAGCACTGTGATGCTGAGCCCATTCAGCCTCAGCAACAGGCTCTTCCCCACAGACACTCCTCTAGAGCACTGCTGCCCTTACCAGAGGCTGAAGGACAGTGATTTTTGGGGTGATTTAGCTCAAATAAGAAGGGACATGGGTGGGTTATGGGCACGAACCACACAACTGCCAATCATTTCTAATAAAGACCTTCATGTATGTCTCTGTTTTCTAATGTTTTGTTTCTTTTTCATGTCCATAAATTAGAAAAGGTTTTGGAGGATATGAAGATTTTAAAGCCAGTAAAGCCATTTTGATAACCTTTTAAATAGTCTACTGTATATGTAATTCTTTGAATAAATCATTTCCCATATTTAGTTTTGTGTTCTAGTGTTTTAAGTTAATAATCTGTACAATAAAAAGCATGTTTTGTTTGGGTCATGGATGTCAGTGTCAGCTGATAGATTTTTCTGAGGGACCTCGACTATCTGCCTGCAGAGGAAATGTTATCACCCAGCGCTCATGGAAGTTTAAAATTGCCCAGGGTGGAAGTAAGAATAAACACCACAAGATATAAAAAGAATGTTATTTTTGACAGTTTTTCCTTCACACAGATAAACAGAAACTGGCAGCATTCATGAATGACTGTCATGTGGGATGGCTCTTATATGGAAATAGCACACGATTCATTATAACACATTTCTTTTGTGGGAAATTGATCCACTGTATTTTTGAATGTAGTGTTTGAAAATTGCATTTGCATTTCTTGACACCTTATATCCTAAAACTTTAGAAGTGGTAGGGTTCTCTGACTGTCAACTGAATGTGGCCTATTCATGAAACTGAAAAACCCAGAACAGTTCTGTTCAGATTCAGTTCTTCTTTCAGGTATGATTTGTCCTGCTGAAGGGCCTTGGAGCAAGTAACTGATCCCCACCAGTTCCATGGCTTTTGTGTTACTGAACCTGACTTCTGAGAGCAGATACAAGAGATTCCCTGTGGGGATCAGTTAAAGAATGTGTGAATATGAAGCATTTCTCCTCCTAGTTGTACCCTAAAATTAGAAGAATAAATAGTAGGTCATTTATTTTGACAGGGAGGATACAATTTCATTTCATGGCTCTCTCATGGATGCTTCTCAGTAACTGGAATGCATGGGATGCAGCTGTCTGCTAACCAAGGCATTCTTGCAGCTGCTTGGCACAACACTTGATACAACAAGCTCCACACTTGGTCAGTCCCTATCATACTGTGCATCTTTGCTTTTATGTCTTTGTGAATGACAAAAGAAAAATATTGCTTAACTTAAAGGAACACATTTTGAAATAACTTATTTAAGTATGTTTAATTCAATAAACTTACACAGTTTATATTATTGTTGTAAAATATATCGCCATTGAAATGTGGCTGCAGTCTAAAAATAAGTACTGCCTCTTTCATTCATCTTGTAAGGACAAACACCCGATTGATGCATCAATGGGCTATTTTCTAAATTGTCCCAAGTGTCCAAGTATAACAGAACGACATAAATCCTATCCAATCATGATCGACAATTTCCTCCCTCTTAGTTTTGTTGTCCAATCAAAGTGGCTTAAATTGCTTAAGTCCCGCCTATGTGACGTGACGCTCACGCGGGCTTCCTGTGGCTTCTGGGCGCTGCTTGGTCCTCCGAAATGTTGCACGGTTCGTTTGTTGTACCGGATTTTAAGAAGTAATGAACAATGTAAGTGTTTGGGAAGTGACTTTTGGAACTTAACTACGTCTTGCAACGTGTCTGCACAAGTTTATGAAGACAAAAGTCGCTTTGAAGAAGAACCGTGGTCTCTCGGCCCCTCTTCTGGAGTGAATGTGAGTTGAAGTCCAACTAACGTTTACGTTATGATTCATTTTCTTACCGAAATGGGTCAGTGTAAACATTTGGGTCAGGGTAGCAAGCAGGCTTTACTTGTTAATGTTGTTGTCAGTAACTTGCGTTGTTATTTCACTTCTCACTAACTTAGTAATCGAAGAAAGTGGAGTAACGTTTGCCCAAATTGGAGCGTGCTGGTGATTTTGACAAACCCCCTTGTTTTTAGCAAGTGAACTAGCTAGCGTTAAAAACTTAGCTGACCTAGCATAATTAGCTAGTGAATTGCTCTCAATGTGTTTTGTAGATGACTAACGCCAGCCCAAACTCTACAGCTACGAAACAATATATATATATATATATATATAAGTATTTGTAAACAACAAGCTTTACTTTTCTCAGCTGGCTTTATCAGTTGTAATGCAGTATCAGACAGCAAATAATTTCTTAGTAGACACACAGTCTAAATGATTTCATCTGTACCAGTACACTGTAAAGTATTATTGGACGTGTTTCGACCTTTCAAATTGTTACTAACCAGCTGTTCCATTTATTTTTTTTCCTAGAAATATCAGATGGTCTTTATCTGAACTGAAGTCAAGCCACATTTGGCTGTCACCCTGCTCCATTCAAAAACATGGCAGACAGTTTTTACAAGTTGGAAGATGAAGCCTTCCCCAGTTTCCTCTGCAAGTCTCTGGACAGCACCAGTGGCCGTGCCACACTGGGGAATGTGACATTGGGTTCAGGCCCGGGACTTCCAGTGGCTGCCTCTACAGTGGCTAAAATTAAACCCAGCTCGGACAACAGGTGGGAGCATGCTGAGTTTTGGACAGATGTGACTTGTTGTGGAAACACTCTAATGCATCATTGTCTGAATCATCACACAAGCTTTTTGACTAGGTCAACAATGGACACTAAAATTAGTCCAGTTCCTCTTTCGGAAGTTGGTCTTTGTACTGATTGTAGTGTTTAAATACTACTGGAAATGGGAAGTATTTTTATGCTAAAGTGGAAAAAAAAAAAACCAACATTAAGGTATTTCTACCAACTATACAACGCCATATTGATACTCTTTGTTAACAAGAAGTTGCTGCAGTCCTTTTGGTTTCTGAAATTTCCCACAAAAGTAACAGGAACAGCACTGAGGATGTTCATAATGACTGTATTCACAACTCATGATGTGGAGTTGTTTACTATGTTAACAATCAGGTGTTTTGTTAAAGAAGTTGCTATGTTCTCTTGCTTTACAGAGGAGATGCTGTTGAGGCGTCGTATCTAGAGGGCAGAGAACTGCAGCAGGCCAACACACAGTCATCTGTTAGAGAACAGCCGAAGTTTGCCCTCAGCTTCAAAGATGACTTGTGAGTTTATCCTGTCTATGTACTGTACTTCACATTGCTAATTTCTGTTTTGCAGTGTTGTCTGTGAAGAAAAAAGCTTTATCTTATTATCTGGTTCTGAGAATTGTTTTTTACCTGCAGATTTCCTTTTTCTAAAACTGTTGTACTTTCATTACTTGTTGACTAATGTTTGCATTGTTTAAAGTAATACAGAAGATCGTCACCTAAAAATACAAGCCATACTATGAAATACAGTACATATATCTTGATTCACAGTTATCATTTTGTGAGTCATCACAACATTTTTATATAGTATTTTTACAGTTACTTACATTTGGCAGAGAGGAATTCAATTACAGTTAATCATACTTAAAGTATAACAGCCAATGTTGTGTGCTTTGCTGTGAAGAGATGGACATTCCTAATGTTTAACTGTAGTATTTTATATTTCCTCATTATTTATGCTTTATCCTCATTATTTACATCCTCGTCTGCATAACAGGGACGATGCGGATGACTTCATCGCAGCCCACCGTCTTTCAGACATGCTGGTGAAGATTAATTTGGATGAAAGTGCATCTCAAACCCAAGGCTCCAAGCTAGGGCCTCCTCCCACACACATGGTCTCCGTCAACGGCCGGCCCACAGAACTTGGAACAGGCAAATGCTGTTGCACCTTTCTAGCTCTACTACTACCCAGCCTCAAAATCAGTAACCCCATTCATGATTGGAAAATGCACTGAAGTTGACTTAACCAAATACTACATGGACATATATGGACGAATCATACTAATGTACTGTGTTTTTCTTGTCTCTTTTGACAGAGCTGTCAACAGGACTTCTAACATTTGCCCAGTTTGGATATAAAGATGGTACAGATGCAAAGGTACCAATGTTGTTAACTCATGACCAGTTGACAGTTGTACTTTTTGTCTGAGATGGCTCTTTTGCTGTAATTTTCATACCCCAAATTAAGTCATAATACAGTTTTTTTCTGGTTCATAAAAATGTGGACCTTTTTTGGCATCAAAAAGTGGGGGCCATGGGGCTTAAGTCATATAGTTGAAAACATTGTATTTTGCTAAATTTCAGTTAAGTGTCTTTTATATTTGAGCATCTTTAACCTTTTAAAATATCTTTTTGTTATAAAACAACACATAGAATCAGTCTCTTGCCATCTCAGTTACTTTCAGGATACATATTAGAAAAGAACATGTTAAATTCTATTTTCAGTTGTCGGTTATTGTTTTGGATTTTAAACCATACTGTAGCTGCAGTTGAATGGACAATATTTCTTTAAACTGATTGAAATCATTCTGACTAGAAATTCCAGCTTAACTTTTTACATGGACATTAAATTAAGTGATCTGATAAGATGTGTGTTGACATGCCTCAAAGCATGTAATCAGAATGTAACTTTTGTGACTTGAGTAAATTGGTTCTGTCAGCTGTGACACATCTAATCTGCTGGAAATTTAACCAACATAGAGTCCAGGAGAAGAAGAAATTGTTCGCTTGGTAATACAATTTAGTAGTAAGTACTGTAAGTGTAACCCAGGTTGTTTTCTGTTGCTACAAATTCCTGACAACTCACACGCAGACTATCTGTAGATGCTACAATTTACTGCTGTTCACTAAACATCTTTTATGCAGGCACAATAGATGATTGTTATGACCAGCAACTCTACGTTGCAGCCTGTAATAAAGTTACATAAGGTTACTATTTCAAACTCAGATAATATATTTATCAATCAGAGCACTCACATAAGAACATAGCATTAGCTGAGTGTTGAACCTTTTTTTTAATTTATGAAAGTCTCCTTGTCAACATCAGCAGTGGCACATGAAGACACAGCTGTTGCACCATGTCGTGTGCAGTGCACACATCAGCTGTGACACCAAATGTTACCTGAATGTAAGGCAAACATCCCCGTAAAGAATATTTTTAATCCAACCTGAGAAAAAGGCTCAGATAGGCATTAATATTGTTATTTTTAAGCGCTAATATTTTCCTATTGAACAGAATATCAAAAGTTTAAACCACCCCTCTCAACCTGATTGAAAGCGCTAATATTTTCCTATTGAACAGAATATCAAAAGTTTAAACCACCCCTCTCAACCTGATTGAAAATTCCTCTGATTGGACCAGTTCAGACTAGTCTTTTCTGATTGAGGTGGTTACATGAGGCTTTTTTATTTTGTTTAGGCTATTATTCTGATTATTAGTGGAATATTAGGGTCCATGTAAACACATCTGATGATTCCAGTGCCTGGAGTTCCTTCAGATAAAGGACTCCAACAAAACCATGATCAGGTTCCTGCAAATACAGTCTCTTTTCCTTGGTAATTCATACAGGCTCAGCCCTTACCAGCTACAGCTGAAGAGGACGCTGTGCAGAGTGAAGGAGTGGACAGTGACCATTTCAGTTGCAGTAACTCAAGCTTCCTGGCAAATGAGAAGCTCATGTCTGTGGACAGCATGAACAGCGATATCACAGGTTTGTACATCCTCAGTATTTTAATAGCAGAAAATAAACCGAGATTTCTGACATATTGTCAAAGCCTGAATCATGTTATGAACATGTGTTTGATTCCCAGATGATGACATTGATTCAAACAACCTGCCTGATGATGAGTTGGAGCTGTATTTCAATAAGATGGTTCCTCCTGCAATGCGGAGAGGCAGAGTGGAGGGCCAGGAGATTCCTGCAACAGTAAGGATTCCCCACCCATTTGAAACACTTTGAACCTTACCAACTCATCCTCCTACTCTTTACCATTATTTGTGAGCCATTAGAATATTGTAAAGTTAATTTTCATTCAACTGTCATTGACTTCATCTATTTGTCTCAATGTCATCATTAATATATTCCATCGTTGATAGGGACACCCAGCTGCTGCTGACAACATATCAAACCCAAGTTCATCAGACCCAGAACAGTATAGACACCAGTTCCTTGATGACTACAATCAGGTGAAAATATTAACTCCCTTAGTGTTTTGTGCCCCTGTGCTGCTTAACAATCATATAAATATGGTCTTACTTTCTGGAAATACTGTTAATTATAATAAATATCACCTGGAAATGTAGGGTTTGGTAGATGACCCTGATTGCTCTGACTTTCTTAATTCCAAAGTTGCCATTTTCTACAACCTGCCATTTTGTCAGTCATATTATTGACTCAGAGCAAACAACAATTAAATATTTTTGATTGTTTTTTTTGTTTGTTTTCATTTCTGTGTATTTTTTGTAATATCTTAAGGTATCTTGTGTTCCTTTTCTTCAGGAGGACTTCCAGATGCCTGATGTGCGTCTTGCTGCTACAGGTATGGACTCTTGTCCTGCCAGTGATGAGGACACTGAGGATGAGCTGGAGTCTGCCAGAAGGAACAGCAACGCTGCCAGGACACGGCTGCTGCCCAGCACCTCCAGACAACTGGTCAGAAATAGAAAACAATTTTGTCATCAGATTTTTAAACTCTAATATAATTATCCGTATCAGCCTCAAAAATACAGCATTGAGTAGCTCTCATTCATATCAAAATGTGCTGTTTATTAGAGTATTGTTTTGTGCAATGTTTGTTTTTCTGTCTGTGTATCTCTACATGTGGGTACAGGTTGGTGAGAGTAATCGTCCCAGTTTCAGGCCGGGCTTAGAGGGAGGCAGTTCTGATGATGAGGCTTCCAGCAGCCGCGGTGGTCCATCTCTGTCTGGGATTGAACACAGACGATCTGCTGAGGGACAAGTCATCAACCCTCCAGTCAATGGTACATTATGTGGCTTTTCTATGTGGTCCTATGGCTTGTTTTCCTGCTGTTTTTATATTTCAAAGTGAACACATAGTAAGGCTTGATAAGCATTCAACAAGGGGCTGTTTGTTGGTAGTTTTAAGGTAACATTAATTTAACTTGGGACAGTCTCCTCAAATCTTTAGGTGACTACTTGTTTGTTTGGTGTCATTGTGAAACTCAAGGAGATGGAGGAGGTGGTGATGGGAGCAGTGGGAGTGAAGAAAGTGGAAATGATGGTGGAGTTTCGACCATCCCTCTCCCAACAACTGTCCAGACCACCTATGATGTCCTGCGTGGGCTGGGGATTGTGGGGAGCAGTGCTATTGGTGAGGATGAGGACGGCGATCTGGATCTGCCAGGACATGGAAGGAAGAGTCTTTCCAGACATACTGAGGTAAGAATGAGACTCACTTCTGGTGCTTTGATGGACACTGGTGTAACTAATAACTTTGGCTGCAGTCCATCTAACAGCAAGTTGGCTCATTGGAGCACACAGAAACAGAGGTATCATTAATGTTATCAGACACATGTGCTTTGTCTGCAGTAACAACGGTTTACTTGTGCTGTTTTTTGAGATTTCATTCAAAATGTAGTGCATATTAAAGATATCAATTTTGTACACCATACATAATATAGATTTTATTTGCACACTGTTATATTATGTAGTTTTTCACTTTTACACTTAAATAGTTTTTTTTTTAATCTGCTGCTTGATTTAAACAATGTCTTGCAGATGGGTGACCGTGTGGGTCCTGTGGGAACAGGAGAGGCCAGCTCTTCCTTTGGGGCATCAGGAGGAACTCAAAGACTTTCTCCTGTCAACTGGAGCATGGTCCTGGACCGACAGGAGGCATTGGTAAGAACAGAATCATTACAGCTCTAATGTAACTGCAACAGCTCAACTGGCAGGCATTGTAATTGGGTTATTTCATGCATATATTTGTTTTATAAAATAATATGATGCTGCTGTTTTTATTACTGTAAATGAATGTAGTGTTTCTAA
>JAPZEB010000025.1:27393529-27413167 GCA_029783705.1 Chaetodon striatus | reverse complement strand
GCGAATTGTTACTAATAAGCTCCAATGACAGCTGTCTGTATGTAGACTAACTTAGTTTGACTCTTATCTTAAAATACCTTCAAACTTAGCTACTGGCTGAGTCAAACAACCTGTCCTCTCTCTACCAGCACTAATGTTACCATGTTACCAGCCAACAAGCTGGCGGAGGGCACACGCTGAATCATCTACATCATTAGCCTGATTTGAATACATTTTCCGGAACTTTGGGGTGCGGTGGAAACACAAACCACACAGATTACAAGGAACTCTTTTACCCAGGTAAATAAGTTCCTGCTAAGAAAAGTTCCTGGGAATGTTGGTGGAAAAGGGGGCTTATGTTAACCATGTATCGCCAAATGTCAGCTTTATTTATGTGCAAACAAGGAAAATATGCAAACTGTCATGGATGATTTGGCATTGACACAACTTCACCCACTAGCAAAGTGTACAGAGAAGGCAATGTTTAAGATGAAATCCAACAAAATAAAGTATTAACTAGACCTTATCAACTTTGCTTTCTGAGTAGGACAGCTCCAGTGTGTAGTCATTACTGTAGTGAATGAAACATGTCATTTTGCACAGTTTCAAATGAAATTGAGAGGTCAAAGTTTAATTGTTATGCAGCATATACACCTATATCGTCCCACCCACCAGGTATTGCTGCCAGAATGCGATGACGATGATGACGAAGATGATGACGATGATGGAGTAGATGTGCCTGATGGTGCCAGGCCGTCCTTGGGCTTAAGGGGAGGGCCTTGTGGTGATGTGACTGTCGCAGAGACCTCAGACAGTACCAGTGAGGATGACAACAATCCCCTTTCCACCTCCCTTGAACCCAAGTATTTCTCCCAGAGCTTCCACCAGGATCAAGAAGATTCAGATGATGACTGGAACCATTGTCCAGACAACCTGGAGCTTGAGTTTCAACAAGGTAGGCTCCAGACATTTATAGAGATGATAGTAGGTACTCATACATATTGTTCCATGGTGTAATATGTTAACAGCATCGCTTGTCTCTTCAGAAGCCGATGCCACTCATGGTGTGGTGTACCAGAATGAAGAAGGGCAGTGGGTGACAGACCTGGCATATTACTCCTCCTTTGAGAAAGAGGTTGATGGGAAGATATCAGAGACTGTTGGCCAGTTTCAGAACGAGGACTTTGTTCC
This sequence comes from Chaetodon striatus, assembly GCA_029783705.1. NCBI lineage: Eukaryota > Metazoa > Chordata > Actinopteri > Chaetodontiformes > Chaetodontidae > Chaetodon > Chaetodon striatus. The sequence continues at coordinate 27,411,997 of JAPZEB010000025.1, read as the reverse complement.
TGCCTGTATGTACCAAATCTACAGCTCTATTGTATTACATGAGATTGCTCTAATTAGTGTTTTGGTTTGCAGAGGGTACCATGACTAAAATTTCCTTATGTGCAGGTGATGCTGTGGACAAGATAGCTAAGGATCAAGAAGAATTTGAGAAGGAGCACCAATTCATGCAGGTAAACAGCAGCTCCTATTTAGACAGTGACCTGGTCAGTCATTTCTGACTGACTAGGTCACACTGAAAAACGTTGCAGAATACCCAATAATGACACGTGTTACTCCACACTAACCCAAATCTTACTTGGATTACATTGTTTGTCATAATCAAATAAATAAAACTGCCATATTGTAAAAGAAGACTCTAGCAGAAGGCCAAAACTGTCAGGTACACTTTATTTTCTAAATCACAGCTGCTTGTAGTTCATTGTGAGTATTGCTGTTCACATAGGAGGAGAAGATTGAACCAGCCAGCAGCAACAGCACCTTTACCAGTGACTCATCTTGGAAGGCCCCCACCACCAGCCACATCCTGATGAGGGCTTCCCAGGTCTCTTCAGAGCTTAACCAGGGGGAGCAAAGCTACCTGCGACTGACTTTAGGCCAGTTTTTTGGACAACGCTCTGAAGCTCTGGGCTGTCTGGGCAGCACTGAGGATGTTGATGGGGTTAAACGGGTCAGTAAAATTGCTTTCTTAGGATTTTACATGAACTAAATATAAACTCTCTTTTAGTCTCATAGGGGTCCATGTGAAGGCTGTTAAGAATTTGTTCATACATAGAATGGATATACCAGCTGGTGTCTGATCGCTGACAAAGTCTAGCTGCCAATGTGTTGTTCGTTGGCAGAGAACTCCAGAAATAGTTTTGACAGGGCTGAAGAAGACTGTGTTCCAGCTAATTTAGGCATGTTTGTACAGACTAATGGTGTAAAGTTGAGTTTGGATTCACTTGTGTCTTTTGCCTCAGCCTTTAAAGTCTTTTTAACTGTAACATTTATTAAAAGTTGGTCTTTGTTCCTCTAGCCGTCCTTTGGTTACATCATTACGTCTCCAGAGAAAAGAGAACCATTTCCCCTAATTCACCCCTCAGAGTTCTCTGCCGGAGACTCTGTTCACAGTGACACCGTGGAAGTCATTGAAGCAGACAAAACACTTAACCCAGGTGTGTTCACAGTATCGCAGAGGTTGAAGAATCACTTTGTAGGCTTATACATTACCTGATCTTTTCTGTGTTTTTTAAATTATTTACACTGTGCTTTTCTGTCTGTTCCTCTTGGTCATCTCCTTGCAGAGGACCTGGACAAAACTCTTGAGGCACCAGGTGAAAGGATGTCACCAAAAGGTGATACTGATCCAGAACCCTGTGATCAGGAGGTACAGGGACTTTTCGGATGTGTTGATATTTATGTATATCCATGTAGGATTACATGCATAGGAGTATGGCTTTCTGACATAAAAAAAACTTCCCCTCTTTAGGACCATACTGTTAGAGCTGCACTACCTGACCACAGTGAGGGCTCTGGCTCTGAATCAAGCTTGGGTAATCAAAGCTGTGTGTCCCCCAACAACAACAACAGCAGCCATCTGATGCTGAGTATCAGCACAATTGCTTCAGCCATTGCGGATGCGTCCATCAGCACTGACCCATCGCAGCTGGCTGCTATGATCATGGAGCTGTCCAAGAGGAGGAGAACAAGGAATCAACCTGGATTCGCAGGGCCTGTTGGACCTGCTGTCAACTGCACCGAGGAACCACACTCTACTGAACATGTAAGGCTTTGGATTGTTTTTTTCCCCCAGATATTACCTTTTTTATATTTAACAGTAAGTGTGTTGGTTTGGTCATTATCATGCAGTGAGATAGTGCTCTCAATATGAGTTTATGTTTGTTATTTCAGGTTAGAACAGAAACTGGAAATCAAATAGCTTAACCCACAAATAGTGCTCCAATCCCAGCACTCCCTATTATTCAATATATAGATCCTTTGTCTAGTTTTTATTAAAGATCTCACCAGAACAAACTGAAAAACATACTTATAATTCCTTGAATATTATCCGTCCTCTGTAAATCTTCGCAAAGAAAATGATATTTTTTGGGTGACTCATGTTCAGTTTACTAACCATGTGACCCTGACCTCTTAATGCCCTCTTTTATATGTTCATTTCGAAAGAAGCCAGATCAGAGCGGCATGCTGGACACACTGCAGAGAAGCACCTGTGTTGGAGAGCTGAGTGCCTTTGACATGGAGAAATACCTGAAAAAGACTGATATGTCAGGTAGCACTGATGCCTCTGTGGCACACACTATGTTTGACCTGACTGGCTGGGCCAACAACCTCAGCAGCTCTCAGAGAAACCCTCAGGCAGGATATCCTGAGGAACAGGGGAACTCAGCTCAGCAAGTGGACAGTGAGACTCAGCTGAAGCCCCCAAGGACAAAAACTGAGGAAAAAGACATAGGAGGAGAGACAACCTTAAACACTAGCTCATCTGCAGTGCCTCCCCAAAATGCATTATCTCCAGGCCATAAAGGTGACTCAAAAAGAAGCTCTATTCCTCGTCCTCGTACATCTTCTGGTTCTACCAGAAGGTCTTTGGGCTCAGGACGATCTTCCACTCTGATACCTCCTACAGACAAAATAGCAGCATATAATAACCCCTCCTCCTCTGCTATCAAGACTTGTGGTTCCTTAGGCAGTACCCGTACAGAAAATGGAATCAAACCAGGAGAAATTAACCCACAAGCATCCAGCAATATTAGGACTCCCCTAGAAACATCACAGAAAAGTGAAGACCCTGCTTTCTCATCCGGCTTGACAAAATCCCCACCAGGCCCAGGGAAAGGGCAGTCAAGTCTGCCTTGTTTTAAAGGTTCCTCTTCTCCGCCACAGAGGGTGAGGAGTGCAGGTCAGCAGCAGCAGGACAGACCAAATAATTCTCCAGAGAAGAAACCATCACCCAGGAATACCATGACTGCCCCACTACCTCGTAGCTCTGTTGAGAAGCATGTTGGCTTCTCTTGCCAAAACACCCAGCCTCCACTAGACCCTGCATCTGGTGAGTAACGACCAGAAATGTGAGGCTTCTGATTTGAAAAGTAAACATGCACCAGTTCTCTGGGCAGTAATCACCCTTATTTGAACAACTGTAGAGATCAGTAGCCTCAATATTGCACATGATAATACTGAGACGACATTGTGAATGTGTACATTAACGGTAACTTTGTTTCTCAGAACTGCTTAAGGGTTTTTCTGAGCCCTGTGTGGAGGAGACGCAGTGTAACTTCAGACCGTCCACATCTCCGCTCACTCACTCCTCTCCAAGTCAGACCTCAATTCCTAGTGCTGATGGGTATGATATCACACATGGTCTCAATAAATCGAAAGTCTTAAAATTCATTTTTGGTAAATAGTTGTCTTTTTGTGGCTTCAATTTGAATTCAAACCAAATTGATAAAATGATTACTTGATAAGAAAAGAGCTATCACATTAACCTTAAATATGTAGTCTATGGTTTAGTCTGGTATAATTTATTTTTATCCTGTTTTATCCAGTTTTGTTTTGAGTCGTTATCTATTATTGTTTTGTCTTCCCAGTATGATGTCACCTGTGTCATCCAGTGGTGGTATAGCGGACAAACGTCCAGGTCTTGACCTCTCACCTCAGTCGACCTGCTCCAGCCCAAGTCTCAGCAGGCTCACATACATCTCAATGAATGACGGCACTGTCATACCTACACCCGAGAGGCCAAAGGTACGGTAGGATGAAGTCAAGCGTACCTAAGCTCGACTTCATTAGCATTGAAAATTCCATTCTTGTAGCATGAAACATGAAGGCCAGTACTCTGTGAAATGAATGTTGCAAAGTCATGGGAGCCTTTTTTTTTAAATTTTGGAAATGTGCTCTTCAAGAAGGTTACATGCTTTCTTTCACTGAAACAGTTCGTTTAGTTTTTCTTCGTCAGTTGTGTTGTTGGTGTAGTGGTTGTAAATATGTATCAATCATGCGTGTGGTATTAATTGTCTTTGGTTGTTCTTGTTGCCATCCACAGAATAACTGTAGTATGGCACTGAGCACCACCATCATCAGAATTAGTCCAACTCCGCCCGTGGAACCAGATGCACAGTCTGACCTCGATATTCTTGGCTTGGCCAAAAGCCTGGACCAGGTGCAATCGCAGCATTCTAAAAGTCTGGATCCGCTCCCAGCACAGCAGTGTAAAAGCCCAGAGTCCCCACGTAGTGCCTCTGGTCTGAGCTGCACTCGCAGCCAGAGTGAATGCAACTACCGCTGCCCTGGGGACAGAACTGGAGATATTGTAGCAGGTTGCAGGAACCACAAGCACCTCTCTGAATCCAATGTAAGGCAGCTCACTAAAGTTGACTCAGGATATTGCAGTAATCTGAACATTCAGCAAAGTACCAGCACTGCAGCTCCTCAGAGCTCCCAGCAGTGGGGAGCTGCTAGCTCAGTGTCATCATCGGTGTATGCTAGTGGCCTCGGCATTCCTCCGTCCTATTCATCAGAGGGGCTTCACTATGTGCCCATCCCCAGCTTTAAGCCACAGTGTGCTGGCTTGATCGAACTTCCCCACCAAGGAGATATGCAGTCCCTCCTCACTGGACGCTCTCTCTTCAACTCCCACCTGGCTCAACAGTATTTGGGACCTGAAGCTCCATTACATCCGGGTGCTTATAATGTCAGAGCAACAGGAAGTGGTCTCTACAGTGTGTCTTCAACAGGCATGTCTCTTCTCTCTGCTTTCATAAATAACGGAGCTGTGATGTGTATTACTAAACAGTGAAATACTTCCCCAAAAATATAAAGATGCGGCATGATGGTTAAACCCATAAACCCTACCTGTTAAATTTATTCTGCCTTCTTTTCCATTTTTTCAGGCATACCCAACAGTGATCTCACAGTGAGACACGTCCATCCCACAGCAGGTCCTCTTGGGATTTCGGGGTCCACTGGGTGCCATCACCTCCCTATATCCCATCAGGGCCAGCAAGACATTGGAATGATGGGAAAATCTTACAGTCAATATGGTGCAGAGCCACTGGTGGCAGGTGGTCTTGAGGAACTGAGAGGTAGCAGTGATCTTGGTGTGAAGTAAACTCCCTCTACCCATTTTTGTATACTGTGTACACTCTTGTTATTAGAAAAAAAAGATAAGATTTGACTTCTGTTGTTTCATTAATATTATTTATCATACATATGTATGGGCAACAGTTTGTTAAATACAGGGACAAATTCATTTTCTTGTGCATATCAAAAATTGCAGCGAGCAGTTCAACTCTCAGTTTGTAATTACTGCAATAAATTATAGTGTTCAAGTCTTTGCATCTCACTATCCTCCCTTAATAAGTACATTACTGACCACTTCTTCTGTATAGAGGGGCAGCATTTCCCTGGCTCAGCTATTCCCATACCATTGTCATCCTCAGGCCAAGTGGTGGTGCCAGAAGAACTGCGGTTTCCTCACACCTGCTGTGTAGGCATTGCTTCACAGACCTCCCTCAGCCTCTTCAACCCCTCTGAGAGATGGCAGCAAGTGTCAATCACTGTCACCAGCCTGGCCATTGATGGAGAGAAGGTGAGCAGCAAGCACTGAGTGGTGACTAAGTCTGTACAGTTTTAAAGTGCATATGCTAAAAGTGTCTTCAACATTGTGTCCAAAAATCCTAAAATAACAGCAAGAGGCTGATTTTAAATTAGTTGCCTGAAAACTTGATTGATTAAACATGAGAATTTATAAAATATCTGACAAAACCAGCTGACAATACATATTTAATTCTCACTTTTTCTTCTGTCTCTGATACTTATCCCCATAGGTGGATTGCTTGCCATACCAGTGGCTTATAGTGAAGAACAAGACGATCATTGCCCCCAAGAGTACAGAGGAGCAGAAGGTGTTGTTTATCCCTCCACAGGCTGGTGTCTACCAGTGTGTCTTCAGTGTTTGCTCCTGGCCTGCATCTGCAGAGACAGAGGTTGCTGCCAGAGCCAACATTTTTGCTAAAAGGGTGGTGCTGGTTGCCATAGCAGAGAATCCAGAGCTAGAGGTGAGGGCCTTTCAGTGCAAAGATCATTCACACTCTGAAAAATATCTGTATTTTTCAACCTGGACCTTATTTTCCCATGTTTTTGTGTGTGACTAATGGAGACAAGATCTCTGTAGGGTCCTTTCCACAATGTTGTCAGACACATCAATGGCAAAAACAAGCACTTTTGGTGGACATACACTGACAGTGCATAAATGCCCTAAGTGGTTACATTGTAGCCTGTTTCACAGCTGTCAACTGCAGCACTGTCGATCAGTACTGAACAAATTTCAAAATTTTTGCCTCCATAAGTCACTCAGAAACAAAAACTTAGAACAATAGGATCCAGGTTGAAAAATACCAAAGTTGCCTGTTAACCAAAAATGACCTGCTACATAAGAAATAAGACACAATAAAATGCTTTAGAGTTTAAATTCATGTACTAACATAGTGTTTTGAGAATATGTGCATGTGGAGTTGCTTATTATTCTTGCTTATTCCCACCTTTACTGAATGACCAGTTAATGAAATTAAATATGTTGCATGGTATGTAAGACAGGATCTCATTCATTTTGATTCTCAGGTTGAAGTAAGCAAATCTGGCTGTCTGGATTTTGGAGACCTCCCAGGAGGTAGTGCCAAATCTCTTCCTCTCAAACTGCTCAACAGGACTCATGCTACAGTGCCCATCCGTCTGGTCATCAGTGCAGTGAGTCAACAGCACATTTCTACATATTCTCAGATCCCTTACAAACACACATATGCTGATGCACAGCAGTGCTACACTGACCTCCAGTGGCAGCTATATGGTTCCTACATGTTACGGCTGTGAAAGACTGAAACAGAGGTGCGCATTTAAAGGCAGCTGGGTTTAAGACGCAATGTGAACTTAGGTATACCATTCTCACACATCTCAATGTTTAAGCCTAATCGAAGCCAATGACTCAGGTTGGGCATCAAGGACAAGCTCCATATTACAACCGGTTTTAAAATTCAGATTTCAAAGAAACCATTAAGAAATTTAAATGGTGATTCTGCTCATCGGTTTCTAAACAAATTTTACTCAGGAAAGTTTCAAACTGTGTACCGCAAACACCTGTTATTTATCTACCAGGATCTGGCTTTCCATCTGTGTCTTAGTGATGCGAGTTGAATGCACGCATGTTTTCCGTCTGATAATGCATTTGTCTTACTAAATGGTGAGTCTAGCATTATTCTCAGTTAACCTACTAGGCCATTGCTCCACAGGGCAGCTAAATTCTACGGCATGAAATTAATTTACAGGTTCCATAAAACGTATGAATTACTTTTCAATATGAATTGTGTACAAGTTTGTAAAAATACAGTTATTTTCTGATAAATAAACCTGTTTTTACCTTGTGACTCAAAGAATCGAAATAGAGATATCTTAAGAACCCAAATTAAAAAACAAACAATACTCAACCCTACAAATGACAGAGCAAAAGCCAAAAAGTCTTTTTTGTTCTGACATTAAAGGAGAGTGAATAAACGAAAAAACTAAATATCATTGAGTGATCTCTTCGCTACATTGGTAATGTTTAAGTAAATGTTAAAGTTTTGAAACACTGGATGCAATTGTGAAGAAATGAAATTGCTTTTTTTTAACAATTCATCCTTGAACGAAACACTGCAGGGAGCTTAAGAAATAGTATCTGAGTGATGTGTATTTTGCATCTCATTTTTCCAGAACGCCACAGCGTGGCGATGCTTCACCTTTTCCAAGCACCCTACCATAACATCTGAGGTGACGCAGCAGGCTGGACACATGACCCCAGTGTCCTCTCCCTCGGTGATGAATCACGTGATGCATGCCAGCTATGGAGAGGTTAGATTTGCCAAAACCATTACAGCCTTTTACAGCATCTTGCTTACTTTTATTGTTATTGTTTCTGTGTTTCATGTTTTTCTGAAGCTTGTTAGGTTTTTGTGATATTCCCCAAAATTGATCTGTGTTTTCTTATTAATTTTGGAAAGACCGACAGAACATGAAAAAATAAGTAACACAGTTTCACAGTTACATTTTCTCTCTCACCTCTGAAGGACTTTATTTGACACATAATATATTTACTCTTTTCCCAGAATCCACAGAGCTTCATGGTCTGGGTTCACTTTAAGGCCCCTCAGAAGTACACAGTTTCCTCAGGTAATCAACCTGTATTGAATGCTTAAATAAGACTTTTAAGTGTTGACATCATTCATGCTTAAGGCAGTTTGTTGAGATATATCACTTGCCTTCTAGTAATCCTGTGTGTGCATGGGAATGAGACGTTTACTGTGGGGGCTATTTCAGAGGGGAAAACTAGCCTTTTTTTTCCCTTTTTTTTGTAAACAGTTTTTAAGTAGTTTTCTTTGATCTTTCGAAGGAATATAGTAATGAATAAATGCAGACACCATTTCAAATATGCTATTACTTATATTAAGGTCCTGGCTCATGAAACTCTAGAGGTGTGCAGTTGAGATCACAATGAACAAGGACATCGGAAGTAGAGTGGTAGAGATAAGGAACAGGCCATTGATCCCTCAATTTACACCCCTGGCCCACATTTGGTTTCAATCGCAAATCGCTGTATTGTGGGCTAGAGTGATCCCATCGCAACTCGCAACATGCTCCCTAGTTAAAAACTTTAATAATCTGGTCATGAGTCACATCTTTCCTTACATCCAGGTTTCGTCTTACTCCTTGTTCCTGTCCTTGCATCTCTCATTCTCATAAAACTGAAGTTACATCCAGTAATAGCTGTTTTTCTTTTGTAAATTATTGTTTTGCTGTGGTGGCAAAGATTTTACAGCCAAACATTACCAGCAGAAACACTGATAATCTTAGAGACATTAGATTGTTATATTTGCATTGACATCTCCCAGAGCAAAGTAACTCACAAAACAAAATCCAGTGATTTTTCTGCTAACCATAACTCTTTGTGGTTGTGTCCTGCCAGGAGAGCTTGGTCCAGCTGATGAGTACAGCGCTCGGGTGGACATAGAAGTGGACTCTCCTGGTCCTAGTCATGTGATCAGGAGTATTCCCCTCAGGGCGAGGTCTGGAACCGCAAGGGTTCATGCTCCTAAAGACCTGCAGGTATTCAAACTACTTCATGGCTTTTTTTTTTTTTCAGCCTGAGATTGTGGCTCTCTGTACCAATACACTGCAAAGACATTATGTATCTCTTGTGACCATTAAATTTGTAGCAACGAGATAGACTAGCTTGTATTCCATTGGCCAAGTGAATGTGACTGAAGACCATTGTCCCAGTATGGTGTATATTTAAAGATAATGTAAAAACAATGTAGATTAAACAAAATTGGTCTAAGAGAAGTACACACACAGAAACTATTCTGGGACAGTAAAGCAGATTTCTGTGTTAACAACAGTGAGCCTCTAACTTTAGTTTCTAATTTAGGTAGTTTGATAAACTTGAAGGTGAGACAGTCTTGGCTACAGAGAGGTATCTTGTACTTGTAAAACAGTGACTCATCCAGATGTACTAAAGGCTAATTCCGAATTCTTCAGAGCCAATCATGGTGATTATTTGAGCTGTTTACATAACAGCAGCTAGATAAAGAATGAGTCATGAATTTGCAGATCAGTTTAAACCTTGGTCATTTTTAAAGGACATGTAAGCACACATTTCCAATCACCGTTAAACGTGGATGTTTGTTTTTGAAAGCCAACCTGATGGGATGCAAAACTCACCATTCTTGTTTTATTGTCTGATGTTCCAAACTGCATTTAAAATGTCTATCTAAAAGTCTATCTAAATCAGAGTTTGTTTCATATAATGTCAAAAGACTTTTGAGAAATGAAATTCTGAGATTAATCATGAATACATTAAATTGTATTTGATAGAATAGTTTGACGTGAAAGAACCTTTTATCACCGTGTTTAGTTCTTTGTGCAACTTTTCTTGGCCTCTGAAGAGTTGTCAGTCAGCTGCTTTTTGTGCTACTTTTCTCCAGACTGTCAGCCTGTCTGCTCCACTGGGTAAATCTAGTCAACAGACGCTGCCATTAAAGAATGCAGGAAACATTGACGTTCAGCTAAAACTCAAGGTAATTCTGACATTTACTTTTCTTATTAGATCTGGGGTTTGGGTAAGCCTGTGTGACATTTTGGGCTCTGACTGTGGCACATACAGTGGGGATTCATTGATATTTTGCTCCTGTTTTTCTTGTTTTCTCCATTGTATCTCCACTTTTTATTTCTTCACCGTCTTGTTCCTCTTCTTGCCTCCCAACACTCAACCCTCTGTTCATTTGCTGTCTTGTTCCTACCTTTGCCCTCTTCTTCTCCCTTATATTCCCTCTTATTGTTCCTGTTTATAGAGCAGTGATGCTGAGGACAGTTTCTCTGTGACACCTGATGAACTTTCCCTGAGTACGGGAGAGGAGCAAGGCATTGTGGTCTCCTTCAAAGCACAGGGCAGCAGGAAATATCGAGAAAGGTATACAATCATTTATTGCTTTTGCAGTAACCAACAGCACAGAAGTCCTGTAAATGAGAAACTATAGTTTCATCCATCCATTTCATACCGGGAGCAAGATTATAAGAGAAAACCAGTTAACGCCACCAGATTATTTTTTTGTCTATGTGTTGTTTCTGTTAAAACCCAGTCTTCCTGCACAGTTGCAGATAAAGATTGGGCTACACTAATATTAGTATTATACTTTTTGTAAAATCAGATTCCAGAGGTTGTGTAGGATTGTTTAACTCACGTTATTCATACATTTTGTGTGTTGTAAAGTCCAAAAGTCAAAATTTATTGGTAAAAGAGAGATGATAATTTTCAATCTTCACAACATGTTTTTATCTAACAAAAATCTTTCTTTTCAACCCATATTAGTTGGCATTTAGCCTTGCAAAAACGGCATTTTCACTGAGGTCAAAAAACTGTTTGCTCTCCCACTTGCCACACACAAATGAAGGCATGCACCTGTATTAACAGGGTGACCTAGCAGGAATCTAAAAGCACCATAAATTACATCTATTCATTATTTATTATTTATCATTAAAGGAGGTTGATTTAATAAAACAAAAAAAGGCAACCTCATTTAATCTGATGAATGACTTCAGTTGGATTTTGTAGTGTCGACAGACATTCAAAACTTTATTTCAAAAACCTCAATAGAAACTTTGAAAAGAAATAGTACATCACTATTTGTGTGTGTATCCACATTTCAAGTTTATATAAGTGCATGTGCATGACAGACACTTGAAATGGAGTATTGCTGTGACAAAAGTTCAGTTGGATAAAAGGATAGTTAATAACTTAAAATTTCACATCCTTGCACCCAAAGTCCAAATAAAACAAACTGGCAAAAATGAAAAATGGCAAAGTGATGCAGGAGTTAGCACTGTCGCCTCACAGCAAGAGGGTTCTGGGTTTAAACCCGCCGCCCGACTGGGGCTCCCCTGGGTCTCTTGTTCTCCTCGTGTCAGCAAAGGGTTTCTCCGACTTCTCTGGCTTCCTCCCACAGTCCAAAGACATGCAGATTAGGTTAATTGGAGACTTTTTAAATATCCAGTATTATCTCGTGAATGGTGACCTGTTCAGGGTTTACCCCACCTCTTGCCCACTGTCAGCTGGGAAAGGACCAGACAGGACCCTTAACAGGGTTAGTGGGCATGGATAATGAATGTATGAGTTGAACAGTATTTCTCCAACATGGACACACCTTATGCCAACTACTTTATATGCTTAACCACAGTTTATGCTATTGAAGCAACTTTTATTTATTTATTGGTGATCATTGGAGCCTGAGTACTACCAAGAAAACACCATCTCATACCACTACTATATATAAAATATGCCAGCTCAGGTGTGGGGATTAAAGTAACCAGGTTACTGCAGTACATGCAAAAGTACTCCTATTTCTGTCCCATACCTGAGTTTTTCTTTTTCTCATTCACATGTTTTTTTTGTGTGTTTGTGATTGTATGTTAATGTAATTATTGTATTGTCTTTAAGAGATATTTATTGCTGTTTTTTCCATAATAGATTTAACTGACCAATAGATTTTGATGTAATGTGCTTGATATGCTTGGATGAAATGTTCACAAGCATCAGTCTTTGGTTATATCAATGACTATCCCAAAACATGTCACATGTTTAGTGGACATCCAAGCTCACTAATGTGGTTGTGCTTGTTGTGTTGCAGCCTTCTCACCATCTTGGTGGTGCCCTCAGGTCCTCAGTATGAGGTAACCCTGAAAGGAGAAGTTATCCCAGAGGACTCCGGGAAACCTGCCATTCCCTCTGCTGCCGTCATTGGTCCTGGTGTGGCCAGTGATGTTCCACCGATCCTCTCTAATAAACAGTTCGTAGCCTGGGGAGGGGTCACTCTAGGACGAGCTATGTAAGCAACTTCTCAGTTTTTCATTAATTTCATTATTACTCAGAAAAAAACACCTTTATAGGTATCAATTATTCATTGGAAAGTAATCAATAAAAAAACTCAAGGCCCAGTGGTCCACCTTATTCTATTAAGGCTTGTGTAATGTTATTCATGAGAAGGGACAGAGGGTGTCTAAAGGGAGTGTTATTTCTCAGACGCTATTTCAACATAATGCACAATTTATTTATACTCATTGAAGGGAGGTAAAGTACAGGCACCAGTAAGAAATCCCCCATGGAATGGATGCATTCTTTAAAGGTTTAACTGGGTCCAGGTTTGACTTGACTGCCAACTCAAATTAGGACATTTATGTAATGGCTCTCAATCTCAAATCAGCGTTTATCAAAGATATCAAGTTAGACACAGAACTCCTGCACGCTAACTGTCATCACATAACCAACAGCTGCCATTGTTTTTCAGCCAACAAAAGCTGGTTCTAAGGAACAACTCAACCAACGCCACACAGCAGCTACGGCTGCTTATTCGTGGCCAAGACCAGGACTGTTTTCAGGTAGATAATTATATTTACACTTTTAAGGAACTGATAAATATCTCATCTCTATTCTTACTTGTTCAGAGTATCCCCACATTCTAATTTTGTGTTTTGACATCCTGCTAGGAATCACCTGCAGAGTTTATTTTCCTTTCCGTAGTGTCCTGTGTTTGTTAATCAGCAATCCACTGCAAGTGTTTTGAACAAATGTGGATTTATTTAATCAGATTTTATTTTCCCAATTGGACCACACAGATACATGTAGCTAAAACCAGATAGAAAAAAAGTCTAAGATAAAATACAATAATATGATATTAAAGGAACACTTCATTTGCAAAATGACATTTTATATATGGATTACTCACTGCGTGTTACCTTGAATTTGTGAAGAAAACTTTTTCTTGCATGCCTTCTCAGTGAACATAGAATCCAAAAAAGGCAAACTTTCTTTATTTATTGAAATAAATGGGACCACGAACAACTGGATAAATGAAACTTGGATTTTACTCCAGGAGTTGTGTGAGAGTTTTTAAACAGATGTCTTGATATAAGCCCTATTTACACAGAAATCACGCCATAGTGTCATTATGAAGTCCCTTCTTCATGTCGGATTTGCAGTTTTACACAGAACCAAACATTGGTGGCATCATGCCTGCATTGCGGAAGCAAAAGAGGCGTGACATGTAAGACAACAGCGTTGGCTTCTAGACATGTGACATATGCATCAGCAGTGCTAAATAACAATAGCAATGGCATTAACATGGCATTAACAATTATTTACCACCCCTGTTATATGGCGGCTGATCTCATCCTCTGCTCGGAGCTCCCGGACCTCATTGTTATCCCATATTGCAGACATTTTGCAGGCAGTTTTGTAACCCTTTCTCCTGACCTTTTGCAACTTCCTATCCACCAAAACAAATGCTAAAGGTTTTATAGATTGTTTGACTAATTGTTTGAGGGTTATCTGCACTGTTCAAATGTGAAATATACAAACTTGTGTCTCCCTCAGCTCCAGAGTATGTTCAGTCTTGAAGAGCGTTTGACACGACATGGGGAGCTGTCCATTCGTCCCAAAGAGGATGTGACTGTCCACCTGCTCTTTGCTCCCACCAGGGTGGCTTGCATGTTGGCCAAGCTGGAGATCAAACAGTCTGGAGTCCGTCCTTCACAGCCAGGGGTCAAATTCACTGTGAGGATGTGACCATTTTGGTCCTGCCTTGCCCTCTGGTCTCTTTCTCTGTAGTCATCTATGACTTTGCATTTCTCTCACGTAACCTCCATACGTTCTCACTCTCTTTTCCTGCCTCATTTTCTTTACATGCCATGTTTTCTCATTTTCTGTATAAAGCCTCGAGCTATAGTTTAATTTGGTTCCTATATTTCCCACCTTTAGATTCCACTGTCAGGCTACGGTGGGACAAGCAACATCATCCTGGAGGACCAGAGGAAACAGGCAGACGGCTATGTGGCAACAATGACTGACATTGCTGTCGGTCGCGTCAGCAAAGTGTGTTTGTGCGTGAGGAACACTGGTTCCAGAGCAGCTTACATCAAAGCTGTGGCCTTTGCTGATGTGCAGACACGAACAGTAATGGAACCCTCTGTCATCAGCCTCGCCCCATCACAGTTTGTACTTAAGGAAAGGACACAAGAGGTAGGAAAGTTCATACAACTGATTTGAACAATTAATAAATTATTAAAGTATTTTCAAGTCCTATAAAAGACTTTAGAATTAATGACGTTAAAATACAAGAAATAAAAGTTTTTAATGTGAGTTAAGCCATTTAGTCTGATAGCTATAGTTTATACTGTTCTTTAAAAATATTTTTTTTGCTGCCAGTCTTGCATATGCTGGAACATGACCATGGTACTAATAATATTTGTGTGTCTTCTCAGGTGATTACCGTGCTAATAAAGTCTACCCAAAGAGAACAGGCCCTATGTCAGTCAGATAATGCACTGCTGGCCACTGTCTGTCTGTTTTGTGGAGATGAGGTCTCCAGGCAGCAATACAGGAGGTGAGACTTTCCAACCCTTAGTTTAGTCAGTTTGCTTTTATGCTATTAAAGTATTAACATTGGTTTGTTTGGGAATTGATAGTGGATAGCTTGGGTAGTTGGTGTAGTTTAATGAGATAAACATTTCTTTTGTATTTTATCAATGTCACTTTGCTTCAGCATGGAAGTACTGTTCTGAGCAGTGATAGCAAATGTAAATTAACCTCACTGCTGTGTTAAGTTCTTCTGTTTCAGTAGAAGACTATTTGCTAACTATTTTGTACACTGATTTCACAAATGTGTACAGTAAGAACAATGCAGAGGAACTGAAACTGTGTGACATTTATCAGACCAGCAGTTCTTTTTTTTTTTATCTTATTTTTACAATGAGCTCCAAAAGACATATTGTGTATGGTCAGTGTTATCATGCACAGAGCAACATCTGTGTGATGCTCCTCTGTACAGATGATTTGTATGCTGGACTATAGATTCAAATAAACATATATTGTGTCTTTGTCTGAATCTTTAGAAGAGACGAGAATTTTAAAGAACCAATTCCAGATGGTTCTGCTTTTGTGAGAAAGCTGTTTTGTTCCCCCTACAGTATGTTTGTGTTTTGTCTACTTAGATTGCTTCAGAGCAAACCAGAGGCTGTGCGGAAGGCACTGTCTGAAAACAGTCTGCTGAAAAATATCAACTTCAATGAGAAGTTCCTGGGAGAAGAAAATGTTACAGAGAGTAAGATGTCATTATAATACTAGTCAAAAAATGTATATTCGGCCTGAGTCTGAAACTTGTTTACATTACATTTCATGTCACTTTCTACTCTATTGCTGATTAATTGATGAATAGTGATTTGTACCCCGTAGTCAGTGTATAGAGTATAAGATATAGAATATAAGATATAGAAGCTCTGATGAACTGAGGGAGAGTTTTGCAACAAAAAAAATGTTATAAAGCTAAAAAGAAAAGAAAATAGTAAAAAATGACAGATTCAATTTAAATAGGTTGGTGGAATACTTGTCTCAAATTTCGGTGGCTGTCTCTTTTTTTTTTTACCCCTTCTGTAGCCTACGACCTGCCCCAACGGCCCAATGAAGCTCACATTTTCTATGGAAACATGAGTAAGGTAGTGGTGTCGTTGCTGGGAAGTACAAAAAGCACAGACTGTGAGCAGAGTGACCACTCGGAGCTGCTGCTGCCCTCTGCTAGACACAGTTCAGAGACAGACAGGTACTGTCAGACTCAATTCTAACATATGCAATATACTACTACACAGCATATGCATTCAACACAGATGGGGATACAAAAAAAGATTGCTTAATAGTCTTATCTCTATTCTAATGCATTTTAGTCATACATGAATTTCATCAATTGAAATAAATGTAATGGGAAATAGACTGATTTAGTGTTCATTCTACTTAATATGCACACTGATTTGGTAAATGCAATACTGACAGACTGTCCTTTTTTATATAATGAACACATTTAAATGAAATGCATCATGTAAGACACAATGTACAGTTTAATGTTGTTGTGTAATTCCCAGTGGTTTGGCGAATGGTAATGTGTCTCTGGACGTGCTGCCAGTGAAAGGTCCCCAAGGTCCAGTGCTGAGAGTGGCAGAGCCCTCTTTAAAGGTACCATAAGCTCTCTTTAATGGACTTTAATGGTGTCTTTTGTTGAATGACAACATGAGTGTTGATTATTTGGTGATTTTTCTACGAGAAGAGATGAAAACATTTGTTTCATTGCATTTGACATAAAAAAAAGAATTCATATTCAATGCAGAATGTCTTTTTTCCCCTCAGGCGTCAGAGCCATTACACAGGCAGTCTGAGTCCTGGACCATCCATCCAGAACAACTTGTCCTTGCAGCTCCCACCATGAGTGAGTAGAATCTAGATTTCAAAAGCATATTATCATGTGAAGTTTTATCACGTTGGCTTTGAACTCCACGACAGACATTAGTACAGTTGGTGAAGCGATTACCTCCAAACTATAGGTGAATGACTAAGCAATGGTATCAGCCAGCAGCACAAATTTCCTCTGCTTTTTTTCCCCCCTTTTTTTGTTAGATGGCGCAGCCACCACCAGTCAGGTTCAGATCAGGAACAACACATCCAGGGAGCTGAGCTTTGATCTGTCCTGGCCCGCTCACTGCCTCACCATAACCCCTCAGCATGGCGTCATCGAACCTCAGTAAGAACTCGCAATCAGTTGTTCAGTAAAATATATTGGTTATGGTAAAGTCAGGGCTGTTTGGTTAACATTAGAACCCTTGATGATTTAATTTTTAAATTTTTGTTGATGAAGAAAATACAATTTGGTGTGATGATTTTGTCAAGACACTGTGTTTCAAGTGTGCCTCTGAAAAACCTCTGTTTCAAGGGCCATGTAGCCCTACCACTTTGCCTCACCCCTCTATTCCTACAAGAATTGGGACACCCTACCCCTAGACGTGAACACGCAAAACAGAGGTGTAAATGCTAAATGGTAGGAACAAGGGATATTTTAGAATTTGGCCTGAATGTCAACAATTTAACTTGAGGTATGTGTGTGTAACAGTGGCAGTGCAGCCCCTTACAAATATTGTCATCAAAGCTTCACTAAATGAACAGTTACAGGAAGGTCAAATTCAAACATAATCCAAATCCAGTCAGGCTATGTGTATATATGATTTCAGTTATACCATTTGTGTCCTATCTCTTTGTTGTTGTTGTTGTTATTGTTAAATTAGGTGCCACCTGCAGATTTTGATCAGCCCTAACCCTTCACTAGCAACTAAATCTACCTTGCTGCCATGGAGTGGACAGATTTATGTCCAGTGTGACGGTCAACAGAAGGTATGGAACGCTTGGGACAAGTCAATCGTGAATCTTGTCTTTAACTGTGAGAACTTAACCAGAGCTTAATGTGTGCATTGTGACCACTGCTTCAGTTTATTAAGGTCCAGATTCGTGGGGACCTGGCTCTGGATGTGTCCGCAGCCCCAGCAGACTCAACTCTGTCAGCCCTACCTCCTCAGGCTGCCACCCCAGTGCTGCCTGTGGCCAGGCTCACCGCCAAGTCGTCACCGACCCAACAGACCCCACAAGCACCTCAAGCCCTGGTGGAGATCAGCAACAAGACCATCATGTTCCCCACCACTCCCTCGGGGGAAACATCAGGTAGGGATGTGACTGACCAGAGGATAGAAGTTTCTCTGTTCACCTAAATTTGGGCTGTACAATACAGTAGTACTTTGTGGTCAGATCAGGGTAGCCTTAAAATGTAAGTTCAGTCATTTTTCACACATATTTTTCCATGATTTTGTGTCTAAGTGACAAATGAAAAGAACAACTTTTTAAGTTGTTCCAGTGTTGAGTGAAAGCGCTTTAGATGGCAGCAGGGAAACAGGCTGCTTGGTAACACGGGGAATGTTCGCACCGTCACTTTACATCCACTCTGACATGTTAAAGGAGAAGTCCAGTATTTTGCACTTTGAGCCCCATTCCTGGGTTGTTTATGATGAAATAGAGTGGTTAAG
>JAPZEB010000025.1:27379074-27391156 GCA_029783705.1 Chaetodon striatus | reverse complement strand
CACTTTTCAAATAACATTACTTAAAGTACTAAGTAGTAATTAAGACTTGTATACACCAGGGCCATTTTTAACATGTTGTATTAAATATATTTCATTGAATATCTTAATATTTTTGTTACATCTAGCTAAGTCAGATTACTTTTTAAATCACAATATTGTGATCAAAACATTTTATATGATAGTTTGACTCCCTTAATTTGATGTGGGCATCATTAAAGATAGTCCTTTCTATCATCATTTTTATCTGCCATAGAAGAAAAGCAGAGGTTCAGTGATAACATTAATGGTTCTGCTCCACTTTGGTGTGGCAGTTAGCATGCCAGCAAGAAGGTGTAAACCGTACCAGGGCCTTCGACGTGGTACATCTAAATAGAATGCAGCCATGACTTAAACTTACAAGTCTTAATAATCACAGTGAGAAATGTCTGTAGAATTGAGCCACTGGTGTTTTCTCCCAGAGGAACAGCACTACAGCAAATCCAGTCTAGTCTGCGGTACAATACAACCCTAAGGAAACTTTACAGCATCTGATTGAACCAATGCCTCGAGGAATTCAATCGAAACAGGGTTCAGTGCGTACCTGGGCTCTATATGAAAAAGTACTGCTGTGAAACTTGATTCTTTGTTATGTTGAGCATTTAGTTTGATTGATTTTATGAGCTAGTTGCACTCAAGCTTACTTTATATTCCTCCTGAAAATTTTGCAGCAGTAAAACTACTTTGAGTCATGAGGCAGTGGACAAGTTTGATTTTCCTAGAGGAGAACATATAACAAGCCTTTATACGGTTGAATCAATTCTGCGTATTTCCTCTAATGTTTTTCTGGCTCTCCCAGGTGCCTTTTACTTTCCTGCCCAGGGACAGAGGGGACTATGCCCAGTTCTGGGACTTGGAGTGCCACCCGGTGTCTGAGCCCCAGCAGAAAACAAGAGTTCGCTTCCAACTCTGTGGCACTGTGAGGACTCATTTATTAGTTCTGTAGAATTGAAACACCATTCTGCATAGAGCAAATGTGCTCCTGTAGTAAAGGTGTTATACTGGAAAACACTGTCTTCTCTTTTGTCATGTTAAAAGAGGTTTAATTTTGCACAAAATACAATCACTATCAAAACCACTTATTTTAAGTGTTTAAAAGGCTGCATCTTCTTTTTTTTTGCTCACATACCATAACTGGCTAGCTTAGGGGTCACTATGATTCCAAGTTTTGTTGTCATCTCTATTTTCCTATTTACTCTCCTTCACCATGCTTTATCTTAACCTTCATGAGGAACATTCCTCATAGGTTTATAGTGTTTTAACCTCTCTCCCAGCAACAAAATCAGCAAAATGTCTAAATCTACATTAGACTAACTTTTCTCTACCATCTCTATCAGACTGTGTGTAAAACAAACAGCGATTCATTCACAAATTAGCTTGTTTTTTTTTCTCTCAAACCAAACCATGTGTTCATAGTAATTGCTCATGATGAAAAATCCTCACTTTAAAGCATGGGAATGTGTCATTACCGTAGTCAAAAAAAAAGAAAGCACACATGCTACTGTAGTACTCCAACTATGGCTTTGTAGTGTTAGTGACAGAATTAACAAATGAGAAAAGTGGGTTGTGGGATGGTAAGGAGAGCCACCCTGCTGAGATGAGCCTGCAGGCTTCGTGTGTGCGCCGCTTTAATGTGAAGTGTTGTGACAGACCCAGTTAACTTAAGAGCATACATACACAGCAAGTGGGATGTCAGATAGATGGCTCCACATAAGTAGGTTAAGTGGCTGTGATGGTAGGGCTTCTGTTGTTGGTACCTTATTTCTTAGATAAAGTGTTAAAGTAGAGTGCCAAATCCTGCAGTGGTGTTAAATGCTAATGTGTGACTCCAGCTTGCAAGACTTTGATTTGGATATGGGTCTGGCAGTCTGATGAGGAACTAAATACGTGTGATATATTTCACATTTAGTCTTTAATCATGTCTGCATATAATTAGTAGTAGATTTAGTAGTAATGTGTCTCACGACCAGTGCATGATATACTTGAATGTTGTTAGAGGCTATTTCTCCTCAGTTGATTTTACTTACAAGCTAGTTTTGAAGATGTATAGTATTTTGCACTTAATAGCCAATATCCTAAAATGTTGTTTGTGTGTTTAAAGGGAATAAAGTCCGGACCAGTGGAAGGACCACAGGAAGGAGACTGCTCTCTGGTGAAGACAGAGGCCACAGTCAAGACCAGGAAGAGGGCTGACGTCACAGCAGGCAAAACCAGGTGAGACCTATTTCAACTTAACAAGTCTATGACCCTTACCAGGATCTTTATGGTAAAACGCGTGAGCCAGTGTAGGAAATATCAGAATAACAGTGGAATGATTTAAGGCACTGACCATGAAGTGCAACTTCTAGCTGGAGATGTTGTTGCATCTTATCCCCATCTATGAAATCTTTGTGGAGCATAATGATGCCTCCAAATACAACCCCCCCCCCCACTATTTTTAGACATTGGTAATACGTGAAAGAAATCAATTATACATATTTTTGCATATTGGTTAGCTCAGTCCTCATGAGTGGAAAAGATTCCAGCATGCAGAACTCAACACATTGGAAGTCAATGTTTGGATTTTCAACATTGTCATTATTTTAAATCAACATTTTTTAAGAGACCCAGAAATTCACTTTAATGACTGAGGTGAATGTACCTCAGGTGCATGTGTTATAGTAGGTGTCTCATCTTTAGGTGCTGATTGTTAAGAAGCATTCTGTTAAAACACACATAATATTAATTCTCAGTCAGGAGGAGGCCGTGCGGAGAGGTGTATATTCTCCACAGGATCTCTACACCTTCCCAGCCACACGGGTGGGTGAGTCCAGCACTCTGAAGGTCAACATCCGCAACAACTCGTCCAGCACGCATGAGGTAAGGCATGCTTTATCTTTATGAAGACATAGGATGAAAAAATGTTTTCTTTCTCACTACCACACCAGAAACTGAAATACAGTATATACATATGCAGCACTGTTTATTTCAGGTAAAGATAGGCTGTCAAGAGTTAAAGCAAGGGGCTCTTTGAAAGATGGTTGTAAAATAAGTTTTTGTTTAGTTTTAGTTGTCTCTGGAGATGATACCTTGTCATCTTGGCCATAAAGGTTCAGTGTATTAAAAAGAGGCAGAGGGTTTAAGAGCAACTTTGGTATTTTGTATTCACTATGTGCACCATTAATTTACATCCACCAAAAGTGCTGACTTTTGCCACTGAAAGGCTCAGATTAATATTTGAAGTGTCTGACAACTTTAAAAGGGCCCTATCTGTGTAGGCATCCTTTCCATAAAGGGTAAGATCCTTTTTGTTAAACCAGAAAGAGCCGTTATTGCCAACCTCACCAGACACCATTTAAATTGACAGTTATTTTAGTGTATACAGTGGAAAAAAAATACTTTCAGTGGACGTCAGTCGACGGTGTACAAACGCCCCGAGTGGTTACACGGCAGCCTGTTTTATAGCTGCTTGCTGCAGTGCACTCACTCAATACTGGACCAATTTCAAAAATTGTAGTCCCCATTAGTCACTTAGACTCAAAAACATGAGAAGACAAGGTCGAGGTTGAAAAATACAGATGTTACACTTTAAGCAATAGTGCTGATTCTAGCTCACATAGTGTATACTGTCAGTCCATGTTGCTAATACAAATAGCATGACTGTCTTGATTTATTTGTACTGAATGACAAATGCAGTAACCCCTAACAGTTGTCATTGTGCTTTGCATGGATTTGATGTGTGGCTTCTCTAATTGACTTGCAGCTGAATTTTGTAAACCCTATGGAGCCGTTCCACATCAAGCATTCCAAATATTCCCTAAGGTGAGTCCAGTGGTCATTATCCCTGACAGAAACTCTCCATTTTGCACTTCTTTTGGTAGCTGGGTGACACATTGGGAATCAGATGTTTATTATCTGTCTTTATTATTAGTGGCTACTTCTGTTTTTACTTGTTAGTGCACTTCCATTTTAGCGGGTGGTTCTACATTAGGGATGGGTATTGTGAAGATTTTAACAATGCTACTACTCTTACAGATACTAATTATCAATCTAATCTGTTATGTTTGGGGAATTTTAAGAGAAAAAAATTAAATAAATTAAGAACAGAATTAACCTTGCTTTATTTTCTATGTATGTAAGTACAGTATATAAATAACCATTCTACAAAAGCATTGTTTAGTAATAAATTTTAATTTTCAATTTTATTTATAAAGCCCAATATCACAAATCACAGTTTGCCTCAGAGGGCTTCACAGCATATGACATCCCTCTTTTCTTGGAGCCTCACAGTGGACAAGGAAAAACCTCCCCCCAAAAATCTTTTAATGGGGAAAAAAAATGATAGAAACCTCAAATAAATTACCATTGTAGACTAGAACACACCTGAGGTTGATGGAGTAATGGGAGATGAACCATAAGCTCGGCGGCTGAAAATGATGCATTTCTCTGCCTGTATGCGATGCTTTTTCACTAAATGTTTTGAAAGATTGCTCTTGTTTCTGCCCTCACATGCAAAGTTATTGTTGAACTTGTGGCAACAAGCCGTGTCGGCAGCAACTCCTGTGAGGTATAACCATACTTTGTGTCACATGGCGGAGAGAGCAAAACGCTAGAAAGTGGCAGAGCTGGCCCCGCCCCTTGCTCATGCAGCAGGCTGTGAGGCTCTGATACAGAGAGCTCTCTTCTGGAATGAATGGCGAGAATGCATCATTGACGAAAGTCATTTGGTGAGATAAAAACTGTACAAGATAATGTGTATGTAACCTAAATGAACAAGAAATATATCTTCTGAATTTCTCCAATACCGATAGCAGAACCTTTTAAGGTCCGAGCTTATCGATACTACAGTCTTTAATAATTCAGCCCAGGGGCCCATTTATTACCAGGTTTCAGTACCCATCCCTATTCTACATAGATTTCTCAAATGGAAGTCAGTAGCTAAGTATTAATGTTTAGTCAGGAATAGAAAATATAACTCAAGACATGCTCTGTGATGTAACTCAGAGTCTGTGTACTGTTATTTTCCCATTGCAACTGCTCACTGTGGGAGGTCCTGTGAGATGTTTGGACCTGCGGGATGATGTTACTATAAACGGTACACACTTGAGGCCTCCAAGAGTGCCGATGTTTTGCCTAACTAAGTCCTTTGGGAGGGGTTGCCTGGCCACAGGTACCGGCTGTGCCTGTGCTTTGCTGATATGGGACTGTGTTCAGAATGGGCACAACATGTGTTTTGTATTGTTGAAATAGAAAAAACAGTGTAAGAGTGGTATTGGGGAAAAAACCCACAACTTTATTTATTTCCTTAATAAAAAAATAAAGCACTTTCAGACATATCATTGTATGTCATGACTGTTTTTATCTTCAATGTTGCCATGTGTTGCCACAACCTGAACCTGACCCAGCCCTACAGTAGGTGTGTTGTGAGCACTGCTGTGTGTGATTTGTGGTAGTATTGTGGTAACTGCAGCATGTTATGGCCCTTGTCATGTACTCATTTCCGCCACATCCACACTGAACATGATGTACCCCTGCTGTCCCATTATTGTCCATTTATTATGCCATAACAATTTGTACGCAAGAGAGTTTTCCTTTTTGAATACAGTGTTTAAAGGCTATTTTTTGCCGTAGTCTGTCATGATTCATTAAGTGCAATCCTAAGTACTTGGTTTTAATTTAATGTGAAAATGCATGTGTATTTGTGTTGGTACACATATTGTGTATTCATGCTAAGCCTTTCAAATTAAAATAATTGTCTATAATCTACCTATTAACTGTCGTCCATCTCTCCCACCCATTAGATCACAGCACTATCTGAAGCTACCCGTCCAGTTCAAGCCCAGTACTGCAGGCAGACACGCTGGCTTGCTGCTCATCCAGTCAGAAACAAGTGGAAGTCTTGTTATTCAGCTGACCGGTGAGGCATTGCCTTGAATCCACCATCCTACGCCACCTCCTCATGCTGGCTGGCTGGCTTTGGGTGGATGCTCTTCCCTGTTCTGTTCGTCACGGGACAGATGAGAGTAACAGAGAGGAAAAGGCAAAACTGCTAAGGATCAAATGAAAGCAACCACAGACTCAAATCCCTCCTTGTCATCATATTTAGAGATATAAATCGAGAGATATATTTAGAGATATGTAGCTGATTAACTGACTGAGACTCTCCTGCCAACACAGCCCCGTCTGCCTCTGGATGTGGCACAGGTGTCCTCAGCTGGCCCATGAAAAAATGATTGTGCCTGTTTGTGCCTGAAGCTGAATGATTTGGTCTGACAGGCTCACAATTAGTCTGCAGCACTCTGACATTTCACAGAGCTAATGATTTTTGTCACTTCACTCTGGATCTGGTATTTGCCTTATCCCTGAGTCATGTCACAAGGCAGCATTGTTGTTGCCACGGCCCCTGTCAGACAGTACCAGTACCAGGGGTACGTCAGGGATTACTTTGACTTGGCCACAAAGGAATGCCATTGTCTCATGTTTCTTGTTTGGTAACATGGCAGTGGGGAATTTTTTTTTTGCCAAACCATGTTCTTTTGCCATGTTACATAGTAATATCTGAAAAAAGGGGCCTTAGCATTTTTGTTTTTGTCCCAAACCTGATTTCTTGTTTCTGCTTTTCACATAGATTCTCATTTTCAAATTTAGGTCTGTCCACATTTCATAAAATTTTCTTCATCTTCTGTGGTGTGGTTTCTATGGAAATCGCTCCTCGTCATGCAGAGCCCACCTGCACTGTGGCCTTTGTCATCACCATGTGTTGACTTCCAGCAACCTCCAAGACTCGTTCCAAACAGTCCAGATGTACTTAATTTAGTCATGATCAGTGCAGCTCACAGCAACATTAGGATGGTTAATGATTGTTATTACATGCTAAAAGAGTTTCCTCTGGTGGGGTTTTTGTTCGGCAGCTTGCCAGGCCTGCTTAGTATGGTTACCATGGCAAAACAGTGTTAATCACTGTTGCAGTCACAGAAAATTAGCTCCCCTTTTCCTCTTTTGGCTCTGGGGCAAATGGCCAAAATTACTTGGGGGTATTAGATTCACATCCGTAATGTGTTCTGGGACTGGAATGGCATGGGGGGGGGGTGTACGTAAACTTCATCAAGGATGTGTTGTTAACCTGTTAGATGCCACACATTGTGACAACAATTTGAAAATGAAAAACACTAGAGATGAGCGTTATTTTCCTGCCAGTAGAGCAAGTTTTAATATGAAGGCAGTACGTTGTCTTAGGCTGCTTTTAACATGCGCCGACAACTATCCTGACATGTTTGTGATTTACAATTTGCACATGCTTTAAATAGTATATAATGTAATATATTGTTTGTACACATTTTGAATAAAGTTTTGTGATAAATAGCTTGGCTGTCTCATAATTTCAAGTCATATTGCTGTCAGAGGGGTAGTTATTGGGGGAAAAAATAATTTATGAAAGAAATATGGTTGACAGGTAGCTTTCTGTTTCCCTTCCTAGCTCTGACTGGGCTCTGGTGGGTTTTTGTTTGTTTGTTTTCCTAATTTTGATTTATCATCAGTGTCCTGTGTACAGAGAACAAAAAGCAAACCAAGTAAACATTTACACAAACAGTAAAACTCCAAATTAAATATAGAAATGGATTAAACCAGCATTAATTAAAGTTGTGATGGCATGCATGATAACATGCCTGCAGCATATAATTGCTGGTGCTATTGAAGACAAAGTGAAAATGACATTGCACCTTAACTGTATTTCATAAAGTCCATCCAATGTGAAAGCATGGACGATGAATTCATTTTTGGGGTTCTGTGAATTACATCCAATTCCTATCTGGTCTGGCTCTGCTGTACATTTCAAACCTTAAAACTCTGTATTCTGCACCAAGACATTGGGCGGATTATGAGACATTGGCCCCCTGGGCACCGATCTACAGAAGGCCCCACCACCTCTATGACACAGGAGCAAGACACACAGACTGTTAAGTTGTTCAGCCTCTTTGTCATGGTTTTGTGCCTCTGTATAGTTATTAAACATCTCTCTGTGGTTTTGTGTCTCTTAGTGGTCATATTGAGTCTCTCTGTATACATATTGAGTCTTGTTGTAGTCATTTTGTATCTATAGTAATTTTGTGTCTTCTTGTAGCCATTTTGAATTTCTTTCTAGTCATTTTGTGTCTATTTTATTTATTTTTTACCCCTTTTCGTCGACTTTGTGTCTCTTTGCAGTTGGTTTGCTTCTCTTTGTAGTTATTTGTGCCTCTGTGTCGTCATTTTGAGTCTCCCAGGTTGGTACATCTATCTTCAAGTGACCTTTTAGTAGGTGAAGGTGAGGGGGCCCCCTGACACTTTGGGCCCCAGGGCCTGTACATGGTAGGCACATTCAGTAATCCATCCCTGACAAGACCCGTCAGATCTGACAACCAAATGTTCAAAGTTCCATGGTTCAGGCTTGAGACATGCTTTCACTGTTGTAGCTCCCATTAATTACACTTGTGTAGGCTGATATTTTCATATCCTTTTAAGGATTTTTACTTAAAAATGTTTTGTTTTTATTTTTGTTAGTTTGTTTTTCTATTTTTCGAATCTCCCTGAAGTTATTTATTTCATGGTACTGTATTTACTGTGCACTGGTGTTGCATCTTGTCACTATGATTTTGAAAGGCACTTTAGAAATATAGTTTACTTTCTTATAGTAACATCTGTCCCACTGACGTGCCTTTAAACAAATGAAAAGAAAACCACCTTCATAAAATGTTCTCAAGCAAAGCACTGAACTGTTTCCAACACTGGGGCTCGTGCTGCACATCTGATCCTGACCTGTGACCTGAGAAATAATGAGGTGTCATACTTTGAGCCCAGCGGGCTGCTGTACGCACTAGCACCTGCAGGTGTCGCCAAAGCTTCATGTTGAGCGCGGCTGTCAGCAGCATGTACTGTACAGTAGGGCAGCTGAGCTTTATTTTGCTTCCCAGACTGGAAACCACTGTAGTGCAGTTGGACTTGACGTCTAGCAACACAACATCACAGACTTTAAGCAAGCAGACACGGCGACTTAGCACGTTAGCGACTGCATTTACAGGTAGGAAGCCTGCGACATTTTCTTAGTTATTTCTCTACATTGTTGTATTTTTTTTAAATGCATAATGCTGTAGTCGTAGGCGGCTGGAGGAATGTTCTGGTTATGCTAGCTGGTGTGGCTAAACGCTAGTCAGGCTGTCCGGTGTGGGGTCTGACTTTGGGCCAGACGGTTGAAGTTGCTGTTTAGAGTTGGGGCTGCTTTCCAAGCTGCGCCAGACAGCACAGCTAAGCTAACACGGCTAAGTTAGCAGCAAGCAGGCTAGCTCTGGCTCCCATCCATTCGCCGGGGCCACAGCACCAGTCCGCTATGTCTCTGCCCCTGTCGGGTAACGCTGCCTCTCCCACTGACCGTGACCTCCGTGTTCACTGTAACATTTATTACCCCGAGTAGAGACAGACAGGAGTGTGTTTTTTTCTGTCTGTCTGGTGTGTCGTCAGCTGTCTTGCCCTGTTTGATTTGATGAACAAGCTAGCTGGGAGGCTAGATTAGAAATCTAATACCCTGAGCTGTCACTCATATTTTAGGCCAGGGGCTACCCAGCGATTTTATGCAAATAAGACACGCGGTGCATATGATGAGGTGGTGTCACCCAGTGGCTTCATCTGCCAGGAGTTTGTGCAGAAACACTGTAGGGTCAACATCAGCATCCATGCACATCCTTTCACCATGCTCAGTCAAAAAGTGATACTTATTTTGTGAATTGCATAAACACCCACACTTACCACACTAACACATTTTCCTCCCCCTCCTTTAAAAGAAGAAAACCTGGAGAGGAAGATGTCCTCTCATCCTCCTCTTCTTGAAGATAAAGAAGATGATGAGGGTTAAACTAACAGTCCACATCAATCATATGGATGCACTGCTCCAAAATTGAACCTGACAATAAAGATGGTGCTGTCAAAGTAATGTTACCTGGGCTACTATGTTACATTGATTACATTTCCTACAACAAACATATTAGCCTCTATTTTATTTATTTGTCTTTCAGCTGCAGAGATTTGCAAAGTCAAACATTCTCAAGACAATTTAAATGAACTTACTGATGCCATTCTGCAGATCCATTATCCTAACAGTGCTGTACAAACATGCATCTATATTATATGTGACACTGTACAGTTGCAGAGCGCTGGTCTCTCTGACTGTCCACTGTATGCCAGCCCACTTATCGGGTTTACATTAATTTGATTACTGAGCTCTGCTCTCTGGTTCTCAGTGTGAGCTGCAGGAAAGGCTGGAGGAGTCTTTATTCTCTGTGTGGGTCTGGCAGGGAGAATTCAAGCGCATGCAAAGGGTGTGTTTTGTTCTCCGCCTGGATGGTTGGCTGTACATTAGCCCCCTCCCTGTCTACCATGCTTCTGCTTGTCCTGAAGGTTTCAGTCAGGGACCTATAGATAGGAGGAGTTCTCCAAGCTTTGAATCATTGGTATTATTTATCACTGTTTTTCAGTTTTGCTCTGCCTTCTCGCTGTCTCTATCCTCTGTGTTTACCTTCCTGTGACCCTCAAATACTCTCTCAAGTTCTGTTTTGCGTCTTTCCTCCCTTTCTGTTTTATGTACGTACTCTACACAGTTGTGACACAAATCCAATCCAGTGCTTTGTGGAGTTTGGATGCTTATGTCAGAGCCTTTGGCTGTGGCAGTCGAGATGTGTAGTAGGTAGCTGCTTGCATTTCCTTTTCTTATACCTGTTTTCTCTGTTGGGCTGCTGCTGCAGCAGTACTGCTGAGGTGAGCTGTGCAGTCATAAGTTGGGTTCAATAAAAGGACGTCTGTGCATAATGATGATGATGCGCGTACATGTAAAGATATGGAGACAGGTAGAAATTACCTACATGTCAGGGTGTCATACTGTTTAAGACTTAGAGGAATTAAAGTATTAAGGGATCATACTGAAGTTTGGTTTGCCTGCCAGTCATATATATGTTGACCCTTTTCTATACAGTATTTCTGGCAGTGTTTGGACAGGCAGTACAGTCCTCTTGTTGGCATTTTTTTTTTGTGTAGAATGATAAACATTTGGCTTTAAAGTTCCCCCAGCTTGATAATTCATTATAGAAAAAAAGTATCTTAATTTTATTATAATGAAACAGAAAATGTTTTCTAATTATTTCATTTAGCTGAAGTGAAGTTCATTCACACGTCCTTTGAGGATGAGATCATTCTCATATTTTTTGTCTGATCGAATGAGTCCACTGGTATGACACAATGTTAACAAGCTGTTGGCAATGGTTTTTTTCAACTACTGACATTTATGGTAATTTCATTGCTAACTGTGGACAGTCTACTGGGACGATGACTGCATATATAGATGCATGTCCACTGTACAAAAATAAGGCCAAAATATCCCAGACACGGGTGCTGTCATCTAGCATTGGTGACATCATTTGGAGCCTGAGTCTGTGCAGTGGTGATCATGACGTTGAGCCGCAGTATGGAGTTCCTGCCCATACACCCATGTGACCCAATCACAAGCAGCTCTGTGATTCCAGTCATCAGTTGCCACGCACAGCTGTAAATCATGACATCAAACCCCCTTGTTGTTGCATATATTTATTGTATGAAATAACTAATTAAAACCAAACTTAACAGAAAAATGAACACTTAAATGTAAGTGTAATAAGAACTTCTCAAAATGAAGGAAACCATGTTTGGAGAACATGTATGTGACGTGTACTTTGATTTTTTAGTTTGGCTCATGTCCCATCTGCCAACTGTCCACCATCTTTCCTGAGTTGTTCACAATTGCCACCTATTGACAGCAACTGTGGCTGTCAGCTTCTGATTGCTTTACCATAAGGACCAACTACAAAAAGTTAGTGAATATGGTAACTTCACCACGAGCTGCCAAGTAAAGGACCAGCGGCATTCTAAGTAAAAGTTATATCTCATTGCTAGCTCTCTACAGCACTGACCTGTTAGCTGAAAGAAAAGTCATAACCATAACCATAACCATTGTTTCAATGTTAGCTATGCTGACTTAGCTCAAAAGTAATGTTTAGTCCAATCATGA
>JAPZEB010000025.1:27366578-27378974 GCA_029783705.1 Chaetodon striatus | reverse complement strand
TCTAGACACTGGTGGTGGTAATGGTGGTGATGAAATGAGATGAAGAGGGAGCTGAGGATCTGGATGGAGGAGTGGGCTTTTGATGAGCTGGTACTGGGCTCTGGATAAGGTGACTGGAGGTGAATGGGGTGATTCTGCCTAAAATGACAGCTGGCAGGAGCAGAGAAGAAAACAGATTTAAAGTTTGGCAGTAGCAACATGAATGGCTGAATGAGATCGTGGTAAAGTTTGATTGGCTAACCAGGAGAGGGAACGGCCATAATCAGCTGACTGGAGAAGGTGGTGGGAGTGGGATAGAGAGAGAATTGTGAAAGGATATAGCATAAAGAAAGTCTTCTGCATTGAATTTACGCCAAGCTTTATAAACATTAACTTATAACTAAGTTATTATTTTACCCATTTAACCACTAAGTCGCTGATTCCATGCCAATCACATGTAAAGTAAACATACAACATGACAGTGATAAGGAGAAGTGCTTGTCATCACTCCTAAATCCAGTTTCATCATATCTCAAGACAAATCTAGCACGCCAGCTGTGTTATAATGATAGTGAATCTATGTAGGATTTCTACTTAAAAGATTTTGCTTAATGTTGCATATTAACCATTCAGAATACCAAAGACGGTCCTTACATGTCAAGTTCAGGCAAAACTGAAAATAGTTAAATAACTGTCTGCAATACAAATGCTCGATAATGAGATTATTTTCATTATTAAAAGCATGATTTGTTCTCTTGGATCTATAATAGTCAAAATTTTAGTAGTCTCTGTTTTGTGGTTCATTTACACAGGCATAGTCACTCATTTTGAATAAAAAACTATCAGAATATTGATAGAAAAAAACAAGGCTTATGAAAACAACATAAGCCTTTTTTAATATAGGTTCCAAATACAGCAAATTTGAAAATGGACCCAGGTAAGGTGGCTGCCTTATGGTTTCATCCCACAGTGGCCATTATGACACATCGCATCTATTGTTTTATATCTATGGTCAAAACCAATACCACAATATTAGTGAAAGTGCTGTGTATGGTAAATATATGTCAAAATAAAAAAATCACACACAAAATGCCATACGTTATACGCTGTTAGTAGTCATTAACTGAGACTCTTCACACAAGTAAATCAAGAATGTCAGTTTGGTAAGCTTGTGATTAAAATTGGCCCTAAATCATGAATTGGGACAGCAGAATTTAGTAAAACATAATATGTGAACTTACTGTATCCCATAGTTTTCTCCAGCAGATGTCTGCTGAGGTGCAATGGAACGTAAGGTGTTCAAACTTTAGAGAATTGTGTGCACCTTGAGGTCTTGTTATCCATTACATCATGGACCTAAAATAGCAATGGGGATGCATGATATTGGATTTTTTGCCAATATCAGATATGCTGATATGTAACAACTCATTTGACCGATAACTGATACCAATATCAATAGATCGATTTTTTCCCTACCTTAATTTAGTGATCATCAAGTCTCCTCTGTAGTGGAATTAACATCATATTATACATGCATACTCATATTGTGATGGCCCACCAGCAGATGGAGACGTGAAATACAGTACTTTTCAATGTATGTAATATTAATTTATTGCGCAAATTAAGGAAAAGCATGTTGTATATAATACAACAGTTCATTTCAAGTCCTAAAGTGGATATGTTGCAATAATGCAAACCAACTAGCATTTTAAATGCAAGATAAATGCAAACTACGTAAACAGAAGACATCGACCGTTGTATTTCTGTGTATAGATACATTTTGTAAAAATTGTATCCATAGAGCAGATTTCACGGGCAACTCAGGGACTGCTGTCTCTTGTTTAATTCAACCTTTATTTAAACCAAAGAACAAACAGAGGACACACTCTCTCTTTTTAAGGTCAGCTCTGTGCGCATGCTAAACTGCAAAGATAGAGTCTATTAATATGTAAGTGAATAAAAAGCATCAAGTCGTGAAATAATAACTAAGTGGGAAAGTTGAGGAGAAAGTCAGCGAGCAGACTGTGTGTATTATTAGCTACAGTAATGTGTTCTCGTCTACCAGGTTGTACTGTGTGTCTGCTTCACACAGCTCACTGTACAACTGCCTCTCAGAGCCAGACGTCTGTGTCCATCTGTCTGTTTGTGTTTTTGTCTGCCTCTTGTTCGTGTGTGTGTGTGCCTGTGTGTGTGTGTGTGTGTGTGTGCGCTTGACTGTAACTGACTGTCAGTCCATGTGTGTGTACCATGAGCACGCATGTGTGTGTGTTTCACCCTTTGCCAATTAGCGGCTTCTCACCTCCCGAGGCGAGAGGCCGAGTGTGTGTTAGACAGAGGAGGGAGACTTGACGGGGCTTGTCTGCCGCTGACGGCTCAGCCTTAACCTGAACTCTCACACTACTTCTCTCTCACACACACGCACAGACACACTTCAGTCTGAGCACTGAACTCCAGCTCACACACACACACACACACACACATGCAAGACCTGAGCTCCAGCCAGTTGTTGATAATGCAGCCTTGTCTGTCTCCAAGCTCATGTGACACGCCAAAATGCGACAGTATTGTGTTGGTGGAGCGAAGGCGCAAGACGGGCAAAGACGAGTGCCAGCCTGCACCAGAGTGTGTGTGTCTTTGTCTGGTCTGTGCTCATGGGAGTGTTTGTCTTTGTATGTACAAATACACTGTCTGTTATTGTGTGCCTGCAGTAGTTGGTGTGTATGTGACTTTACGGAGTGAAAATAATGTAAAAAGCGTGTGTAGAAGCAACACAGTCTGAAGAGCTGGAGCGGGAGCCTGGTGTGCACAGACGAAACCAAATACATCTCATTCAGAGTTTGTTCAACTTTTTCTACTTGGAGCTGTTTTCTGTATGTAATCATCCAAAATTGATTGTTCATGCTGTTGTATAATTAATCAAGAAAAGTTCATTATATTTATGCGACTAGCTCAGTTTTCTGAGTCTAATCTTCTCTACAACAACTCGAGAAGGTTTTAGAAAAACAGCTTGATACCACAGTTTCTTTTAACTAATTTGGCAATCCTTAAAAACAAAAATCTATGTTTGAGATGCAGCATATCCTTTGAAAAGCACTACAAGCAGGATTTTTACATTCTGGCCAAAGAAAGGAAAACATTCTTAACATTTCTATTCCAATTTCACTATATTTAACATTTCTTCTTGGCCAGCTCGCTGAGTCCTGAATGAATTTATCCAAATATGTTGTGCTAGTCAAATGTGAGATCAAAGTGTTGCGTGAAACCCTCTGAGAAATGCTGTGGTTTTATTTGTAACCCCAGTTGGCAATTTGATCAAAGAAGTTATTTGCCAAAACATGGTATATTTTTCTGTGCTGCTCTGCAGAAGCCACAGCATAGAAGTGTGTGGAAGTTAATGTCACTCACTGAACACGGAGCAGCTTTTCAACATCAGTGCTCAGTATCGTAGCTGATACCAATCTATAACCATGGGGTCTGTTTGAAGCTGTAGCATTTTTATTTATTTGTCTAAATATCCTTATATTATGTTTTACAATTACAAGACGAGAACGTATCATGAATTGACAGGTGTGTATGGTAAGCAACATGTGCAACATTTTCTACTGTCTCTCTTAGAGATACAACTTAAACCAGGCATGTCCTAAGTCTAGCCCTGGGGCCAATCGTGGCCCACTAACTGATTTTAATTGGTTGATCAAACAAGATCACTTTGCACGATGGCAAGTCTATCATATAGTATACTTGCATAGTATAGAACTATGCAAGCAAACTAATATGTTTTCATAACCAGACAGTAAACAAGCAAACAAATGGTTACCAGCAGCGGACATTTCCTGCTAGGTAGCAGACATAGCCCCAGCAAAGAAGCGTAAAGTCGACAGTGAAGGACAGCGCTTTCAGGACTGTTGAAAGTTGGATACTTTTTCACTAAAAGATACAACAGTTGGCCCCCAAGTATTTTTTTACATTATCTAATCTGGCCCCCACTCAAAAAAGTTCAGACACCCTTAACTTAAACCATAGCAGCCTGCACTTATTTATTAGGAGCCTTAAAAAATGAAGCCTGTGGAATCAAAATAAATAAATACATATTTTAAGATAAAAATATGTAATATAGCTAAATGTGCCCCAGATACCAAGTTAGGACAATAAATCATGCAGAGGCAACTAATACTCATTTTGTCAGGGCATTTTAATTTAGTTTTAGACCTGTGTCAAATGTCCTTGTAAGTTTTTATCGCATTTAGTCAATCTCATTTTTTTTAAAAAAAATCAAGTTTTAATTGACCAAGAGTTTGCTCGCTTTAGTCTTACCTCAATCAAAGAAAACCCGAACTATTTTAATCAAGTTTTGGTCAATGAAAACTGTTAACATTTGCTCTCATCATATTAAGTCAACCTTATTTCACACAAGATTTTATCTTATTATATGATGAATAACACAGGTTGAATTTTAACTTGCCCAGCTACAGTTTCAGTTTAGTAACTCCCGCATGATAACCAACTTGCGACACGAATAGACACATGTATGAACACACACACACACACACACACACACAGACAGATAGACAGACACACACACACACACACACGTGCGCACGCACGCTCATATTTGGCGACCAGTCTGTATTATTTCTTCTGTATTTTAGTGGCACATAAAGAAATTGTCCTGTGTTTTGCATCATCTTACTGGCCTTTAGCAAGACCTCTTATCAAACTACTTAGAATATTAAGAATATTGGCCAATAATGGTTGGTGACCTATTGACTTTGAGAGATCTGCAACTTATTTTATTAAAAACCTTTTTTTTTTTTTTTTTACTTAAAAAATAAGAACGCAGATCTTACATGTATTTTTTTAAAAACTCAGGCAGCTGTACAAGACCTTTGCCTAAATAAAAGCCTAAAATCTGAAATATGCGTTAAATCTGAATGTATTTGATCAAAGATCACATTGACTGAACACTCAATGCCAAATTCTGGTACTTGACATTTTTTAAAAATGTACTGAGCCAGAATGAATGGAGCATATGTGTTAGACTGCATCAAAAGCAGAGTATACACAATGAGGAAACTGAGGTTGTGGCCTTGGTAATGTTTGGGGGAATTTTCGGCTTACATATAACTAAAATGGAAGGAGTCTTTGTTGTATGTTTGGCCTTCAGTTTTTTTGACAACCATTCATCCGATCGACTTCACACTTGGCGGGTGTATTGCTAAGGATCCAAGAAGTACAGTGTCGAGTGTGAGCTCTTGAGGTCTACGGGACATTATTATTAATAGTGTACTACTACCGCTGGAACGCACTATGTAGTATATTAAGAAGGGACTATTAGTGGTTACACTGCCGAACAGCATGCTGAGTACAGCCTGTTCTCCATCGCTCGCTACAGTACATTCAAGAACAGATGAAGACAGAGAGACTGGAGATGTTAAATTGCAGCAAACCCAAACATTTCAAGCATCAGTGATGTAACTGTTAGAATGAAATGTTTGCGTGAGCATTTGCACCCAAATGACACATATGCTGTAACATTGCATGGACTATGTCATGGCAGGTGTATTGTTAATGACCCAAGGAAGTGCAGTGTCGAGTGTGAAGTTGTCTGGATGAGCGGTTTTCAAGACAGCTGCATGCAACAATACCAGAGGCCAAACAGGCCAAACAGGCATGCTTTGAATGGCCACTGCACCAGTGATATTAAAAGATAGCACTGGTTATACACATATTACACACGTTGGGTTTTTTGGGGTGATTCTCATATATATATTTTAGTCTAAAAAATCTTTAAATGTGACTGTTTTTTGGGCCAATAAACATATAAAAACCAAATGACATGGGTTTAACATGCATCAGAGTTACATATGTAGCAGTGTAGAGAAATAATGTTTAAGATTGAGAGAAGAAACTGTATTATTGAAAGAGAAGTGGACTTAAGTGTTTTTTGATACTATTTGTTGGTGGCTGATCAAAACTTTTTCTTGGCCTCGGTATTTCTAAACTCCTTGCTATGGCCCTGTGCTCTTCTATAGACAAAGTGTTTTTCCTGTTACAGTGATTGTTTCTCTCATGTTATCTTTGTTACTGAAGGTCATATTTTGATGAAATCTGGGGCGATTAATACATGTCCCTATACATTTGACCATTTTCAGTAATACTCTGAGTCACCCATGGGGGGAGCTACATCGTTTGTTTTGACATGTATCACATGCAGTATCTCAGATACCAATAATTGGATTTTGACAAAGGTGGGTAAATGATATATCTCATCTTGTTGTGGGTTTTCATATTACACCGTCTGAGGCGGATGCTACAGTTATAGGTTGAAAAGATGTGACACTTTTGGTAATATGTTGTTGTGATGTGGGACTACATCATTCATGAAGGAAAGCATGTTTGCTGTTGCCTTGCTGTCTTTAGAGTGGTTATCATGAATAAAACACAGCTCTTTTTCCACCAGGAGTCATTCCCCTCTCGTCATTTATCTTGCCTTCTGCTTCTGTGGGAACCCACTTGCCAGATCTCACAGCCCTCAAGCTTTAGAGAAGAGAAACTCCCCAGCATTTGGCTAATGGCTCCACAGTTCCCACACTGATTAGGAGCAGTCCGCAAACTGCAGTATTAAGTCGTTGATTAAGTAGTTAAAGAAGCCCTTGAAACAACCAAAAAGTGCTGGAGACAGCAATTTGATATTGTTTTTTACTCTTTAAGCGAGTTTCATAGAGGACATTTAAACAGTTTTGTCAAACAGTGCATTCACTTACTGCTGGAGTGTTTTTAATAAAGTTCGTCCTTGTTTGCAAAGCTTCATTTAACCACAAAGTCTAAGTAGCGATTTAATAATTTAGTTGAGTCCCTGCATGGGAGAAAAGACTGCAAAGAGAGAGAAACACACACACACTTTTCACATTGATGCCCCAAAAACCTCCACTTCCTAGGTTTTTCCATTTTACTCAAATTAAAGATTTACATGCTCTTTTATGCGTAGCACTGCAGACTATGAATCTCATTCAAAACTTAAAAAGTATAGTTTCAACAATGGCGTCTTGATCAGTGGGGAAGACGAGCTTCGTCCTCAATTCCTGAATAATTTGAGATATTTTCATCTGACAGCAGAGATGTTTCCCGGTAGTTTGATGAGATGAGTTACAGCAGGGTGTGTGTTTAGTGTGTGTGTGTGAGAGGTAGACGTACCCTTGCAGAGGAATGCTGTATTGAGTGCTGCTCAGCTCTTGTGTGGTAATTCAATAGACTGGCTACAGAGGCTGTTAACATGAACCACAAAGATTTAACACACACACAACACACAATCCTGATTGTGCCTGCATGTGTGTGTACATACTGCACACTTATCCATTCATCTGTGTGTGCTTATCTGAGAGTGTGTACAACTGGGATATTATACAGCTGCAGAGTGTGTCCTCAGCCGTGCTTCCGTCTGTATGGCTGTGTCACTGGTGTGTGTGTGTGTGTGTGTGTGCCTAAAATAGCCCGGGTGTTAGCGCTCTTGTTCTCATGGTGCTAGTCTGAGACGTCTTCAGCCTGCCTTTGTTTCAGCGCCGTGTTGTTGAGCAGACCTCTCGCTAAAGGCTGAGATGTTAGCAGGCTGTGGTCTCTGCATTATTGATGCAGACTGTGACTGGGCTCTGCAGGCCATAGGCTACAACTTAAAAAATCTGAAGGTGGAGTGAACTCCAGCTGAACTCTCAGGGAATTTAGCAGGAGACAGTAGAGACCGGGCCTTTCTGGCTACAGTCAAACACAGAGGTTTCTTAAACCAGGAGCTGGGAGACGACCTAATTCTGGTGACATGACAAGTTTACCAGTGCATTTTAATGAGCCCGGGTCCCAGGGCGAGACTCAGATGATTAAATTTGGCTCATGGGCCGGAAAAGTTAAAGACAGTCTGCCTTAGATAGGGACTGAACTGCGCTTGGTTTTTTTTTTAAGTGGATACAAGGACTGCATAAAAAAGATTTTTCACTAATGAATGCTGTAAAAGGAGATATTAATGTGAACTTCACACATCAGCTGGACCTACAGGAACATTTTAATGAATACAGGTAGCTAAATCATGTTATCATCAATACGGCAAGGTCAGCCTTTTCCCTGAATATCGTGACACTTCAGTACATTAACCATGCAAAGCAATGATGTTGTCATTTTCTGAGTAAATGGAGCCATATAGGTCAACAAACAATTTCAAAGCTAACAAAATAGAATCCCTTGTTAGCTTGCTCAGGATCAATAAAGACTTAAAATGAGATGAAATTTAAAGCCTCTTTCCCACTGCACAAAATACCCCACTAACACCTGCTAACATCTGGCTTTAGCATGTAATGTGAAAGGTTACAGTCGGCATTCACACCCAGGTCAAATGACTTTGCTGTAGTCATGTGTATTTATTGGCTCCGGCTTTCCTTGGCATTAATGGAAACACAACACCTGCTAATTTTAGCTCCTTTACCTGTGAGAAGCAACGATGCGCCGCCACAAAATACCGTCCGTCTCTGCCCAAGCAGAGCTTGAACATCGATCCAAATTAGTCTACACCAAGTTTGAAAGAGATTGAACAAATAAGAGATATATGGAAAGAAGTAACCACTGTAAAGTTTTCACAGGCCCTCTATGTGGCTACTGTTTACTGACCTGTTCTCCAACCAGCCGTGACATTGAACGTGACACACTAGAAAAACCCACACACACCTACAGTAAGGCATACTCATACTCACTTACTCAACGCCGATCTGCTGGCAATAGGGAAGAAGTCTATCGCCTATTTTTAGCAAGTTTTCCTGTGTTAAAAAGAAATCTGCGTACTCATGCTAATTTTGGTGGAAAAGGGCTATAAGGTTTCTCCTTTTAGTTTAGGGCTCCATTGACTGAGTGTACTTTAGCATTGCATTTCAAAGTGCTATCTGTCAAGATGTGCTCAAATTTAGTATTTTTGTGATGTCAGTGGCTTGCCTTTTATTTTTTCTTCTGTTGGCTTTGCTAACAGACAGCCGGCTAGCTGTGTTAACATGTGGAAATACGTTATCCACCTTTCGACCTCCACTGGTTAACTAAAGTTAGCCTTGGCTGCACTAGCAGCAACGGTTCTGTCCATTCACATGTACCGCTCATGACGCTGTCCCCCATGGCAAGACGTTGCTGCTGTGGAAACATGGTGGTCACTCTCCAGTCTCCTCTCAGGTCATTTTGAGCAACAAAACCCCTTTAACATTGTTAATTGTTTGCACCATTAGCTGTGCTGACACTGCTAACATTGCTAACAGAGCTAACAGTGAAAGGGCTTATGCACCTCAAAATAGAGCAGTTTACTTAATGGGCCAACCTTGAGGGAGACCAGAGGGTGGGCACAATGTTTCCATAGCAACACTCTTAGGTTGGGACGGCAATCGCCAAATGAGCAATGCCGTCAGCTAGCTCCCTCCCTACCCAGCTGGTGTGCAGTGCACCGTGGCCAAGACTAGCTAACCAGTGGACACAGGGAGGTTGGCAGTGGGCACTATTTTTCCGCATTTTAACACAACTAGCCGACTGTCTATGTTCCCTCAGGTCCGGGTTGTGCCCAGTGCAATAAACTGGCAAAATTAACCAATAGAAAGACATACGTAACTGCTCAGAAATATTCTCTGCAGTTAACTGCTAACCTTTGATGGGAACAGACTGAGATGCCTCTTTGGTGTGCTATGCCTGACTGTGGAAACTACAAGCTAGCTGCTCCGTTGTAGTGGATTTTTTTTAAGTGATGGCTTTGTGTTATCAGACTCAGTTGCCTTAATGTTCTATAACAGCTTCGAAGGAGAGGGAGAGACGTGTGTTGAAAATATTCTACAAAGAGGGAAGGCGACAAAGTTTAGTGTTTTCTCACAGGCTGCTTCACTGATGGATTTTAAATATTTAAAATATTTTATTTTATTTTCAAGCCTTAATAAATGACCATTGTAAGCATGAGGGACACTCACCCCCACTTCTTATAATGAATCTACTCATATATTTCTGCACCAATTTTATAATTTAACTTTATTAAAAAGTAAATTCTGCTGCTTGTTTTCCAATGTCCCACAGTGCTCAAGAACGGAATGACAAGATGTTATATATGTAAAGCATTTTGCTAGATGTTCATTCATGAAATTGCACAGTGGTGTGCATGAGAATAAGAAATATAGGGAGAAACTGTTGGTCTGATTAGTACTGTGGTTGTATTAGGATTTTTTTCAACCTCTTTTGGAGAGTAAAATACATTATAGTTTTTATAGACTGATCTGATCTGAGAAGAATCTAGAAATTGGCTCTTTCACAAAGTTTTGTGGTCGACATCACTGAATTTAATTTCTTTGTACATAAGAGATGAAGATGGAAATGATACATTTATTACCTTGATCTCTGAAGATGGTAATATTAGGCACATTTCTCCCTCTCTGCACGTTTCACCTTGTGCTTCTTCAGCCTTTACATTAATATGATGGCAATCAATTCAGTAAAATTATGTAAAATTGACTAGAGCGCTCATTCAGTCATGAATAATGCACATGCAACAAGTGCAGGAAAAAAGTTATGGGAGTCACTACACTCTCAATAATAGGCGTTCTCACCTGTTACGTTGCATTTTGTAGCAGTTGTGTGTGTGAGACAGGTGTGACACCTAGTGGTATAATTTGGTGTACTGGTCCAGTATTTGGCTTAATATCAAACCAGTTTGAAAATGCTCACACTGGCCCTACACGCTAGATCACATTACCGACTGAACAGGACGCAACTGTGCATAGGCGAAGTAGTCATGTTTACAGCACTCATTTCAACCAATGGTGTAACTTCAGCACTCACTCACTCACTTGCAGACTTGTGCGTTTGCTGGGCTGGCGGTCCAGCCAGTAACTAAAATAAGTGCTACTTTTACTTGTGTTTAGGTGACAGCCAATTTATGTGCACAGATACTTTTATTCACACTTGTGCCTCACATTCTGTCCACTTGCTGTGAACTTGACCTTGAGAGAACGGGGAAGGGAGGTACAGCAGGGGGTGTGTCTGAAAAAAGTGCTTTGGTGTCAAAGATTT
This sequence comes from Chaetodon striatus, assembly GCA_029783705.1. Lineage (NCBI taxonomy): Eukaryota > Metazoa > Chordata > Actinopteri > Chaetodontiformes > Chaetodontidae > Chaetodon > Chaetodon striatus. The sequence goes on along the minus strand of JAPZEB010000025.1, from coordinate 27,367,931 downwards.
TTGGGTTATGTCAATCACTTTAAAGGTTCATGGTACAAAATGTTGTCATTGTGCTAGTTTAGTGTCTTAGTAATTTTTGTGGATAAATGTTGGTCACATTGAGAGAACTTTACGAAATTCACTCAAGCAGAAACGGGTAAAATGTAGCATCTGCTTGTGTAACTTTAGAAACTTGGCACTTGTAGTTTGCCTTTGTGTCTTTAATTGCTAACATTGAACTTTTTACCACATTTGCCATTAGTTTCGTTTATGTCAGAATCATCCACTTTGTGTGATTTCTCAAGGTGCAGTTGGTTTCTTTGGGAGAAAAAAGCTTTTTGGCAGAATTTTTTTTTAATCATTTTTTTGTGCAACTTTCTATGGCATGATAAGATGTGTTTTTCTGATTTGATTCGAGGCCTTATATTTATTTAATTCTAGCCGGCATTAAGAAGTTCTTTGACTTGGAGAAACTTGCAGACACTTTGAAATTGGTACTGCTGATGCCACATAAATGTAAATCAGCAGATGACGTCACCTTGCCCTCAGGACAGGAGCAACATTTTTAAATCAGAAGAAAAATCTGCTAGTCGGCATTCTGTAATACATCCCACACCCCTGCATTAATAAAGGATATAATATTAGAAAAATGCCCTAAGTTTAAAAAGAAGGTAAAAGTATATGCTGTTTGCTCACCCCGAACACTGTTAACTTGTCATAAGAAGTGGTCACATGACAGATGAGTTTTCTTGAGTCTGCTGCTGCACGGCTACTGCCTTTTCCACTGCATATCATTTGAATTTGTCTCCTGCTAAACTCCCTCTCTTCTCTTTCAAAGTCCTCCATAACCAATGCCCCCTCCCAACACACTAAGACCTCACCACTGTTACGTATACTCTCTCTTTAACCCCTAGGCTTCTGACGCCAACCTCTTGTTCACCATCCAGATCAAGCACAGCACCTGTGGTGACCTCTGGATCACACTCCCCCCAATCTTTCTGTTTAAAAGTCTCCTACAACTCACTTTTTCAAGACTGCTTTTAGTATTTGATTTTAGGTCCATGTCTACAGTACTTTTCAGTGCCTTTACTGTGTTCTATGTTTTTGTTTTGTTTTGTTTTTTAAGTTTTTTAGATTTATGTACCTAATTTCTCATTTTAGAGCATTTAGAAAAGCACATAATGTATTATACTTGTTATTAGAAGTAGTGGGACATAATTTCTGAATTGACACAGCCCATGTTCTCCTTAGAACACTGCTGAAATATTCGTGTGGTCACTCTTAGCTTCTTACACACACACACACACACACACACACACACACACACACACACACACACACTCACAAATAAAAAATGTTGCTGTTTGCTGACAT
>JAPZEB010000025.1:27346651-27362294 GCA_029783705.1 Chaetodon striatus | reverse complement strand
AGACCCCCCAGGAAATAGAACACAGCAATCATCAATGACAACCAGAAATTACACTGATAAGTAAGACACAACATAAAAAGGAGGAGCTGGGATGGAGGCAGGTTGCAAAGTGGCTTGTAGACGAAGCAGCAACAGTAGTCAGGCCAAGGCAATTTAAAAAGGGCGCCCTGTATATGGTTTGCCAATTAGTTGCATAGAAAGGAATCATGTGATCTATCAGCTGACTCCCTTCTATCAATCAGCTGTTCCATCAGTTGATTGAGCTGCTTGAGATCAGCTGATGTAGCTGGGATGTGAGCTGAGCTTGACAACATGTCCTGCCTGAACTGATGGTATTCGCAATTTTAGACTCGAGTTTAGCAACTAGCTATTGAACAGAGTGGAGCATTTAGCAGCTAAAGAGTCAGATATTTTCTCTGGAGTTGGTGGAGACCAAAACAGAGCTAAAGAGAGAGTAAATATTGAATAAATATTAATAAGATAATAAATATTGATAAGAAAATTAAAATGAATCACACATTACAGGAAACAATTTTGTTCTGTGAAAAAATGGCCTTTACAAACCTTGAAGCTGTCCTTTGCATGCAGTGTGTAGTATTAAACTTGTATGATCAATATGAGCACAAATGTAAAAATATGTGACTAAATTACATTTGCCTATTCTTGCAAAATAGGTGGTGCCAGAAGCTTGGCAACAACTACGTGTGTGACCAGCTGGTGAACTTCTGTAGCTTGCTATCTGCTGACATGCTAGTCAGCTGGAAAATGCCAGTCACAATTGCTCTATGAGGTAGCCAGCACTTGGGGCAATGGTGCACCGTCAATTTACATCCACCAAAAGTGCTTGTTTTTGCTACTTACAGGATCAGATTCTTAAGTGTCTGATAACATTATGGAAAAAGATCCTACAGAGAATTCTAAAGGTTTAGCAAAGGGTACCGAAACCTGTTATTAAGTGGCCCATGGGGCTAAATGATCAAAGACTGTAGTATTGACAAGCTCTCACATAATCAGTTCTTTTATCAGTACTTTTTAACTTTTTGGTGTAATTTATTAACATTTTGCAGCCTCTCTGTGTCAGGTTTATTAAACTGTGCATATGTATTGTATGAATTCCTGTTCAAACATGCAGATTTGAAGAAAAGCTTTCTGTACTTCCAGCAGTGACTCACTGTATTGTAGCTTAGACCTGAAAATAATGTTGCAAACTTACTACAGTTACTGCTGCTACTCTGTTCTTTAGCAAGAATCTTATCACCTCTGCATTGTGTGTGTGTGTGTGTGTGTGTGTGTGTGTGAGATAGATGCCACTGGTTTGTGCAGAGCACTGCAGTCTTGTCTTGCCAACTGTTCTGAAGTTGGCACCTGGCCAACTGTGACAGTACTTTCTGGGGCGTCAAGGCGAACACCACGCACACACGCGCAGACTCACACTCACATTCAGACACATGAGGTGATGGAAATGCCATAAATCTGTCAGCGAGGCTGAAATGAGCTTAGTGCCACCAGGGGGGTGTGTGCTCTTCAGCGACGTGTGCACTATAAAATCCCATGGACTATAAAAGCCGATCTGTCGCGTGGAACTGTGTGTGTACGTCTCTGTCTGCACATACAACAAGTTCTGGAAATATCCTTCACACACAGACACACACTCACACACACCATCTGACTTTCTGTCTTTGTTTTGCAGTTTCTTTTTCCTATCTTATCTTCCTGTTTAGCTCTGTCTGTTTCTCTCTCTCTGTAGCCGAGTTTCCATCCAAGTATTATTATGTAAATCATGTTATATCAAATTTTAACAGCTGATAGGAAATGGCAAATTTCCTCAACGTTTTTTTGCCTGTTTGAGTCTGAAAAGTTTTTGCTGATAAAGGAATCCTGATAAACAGCAGCGTAGACAAACTTGTTGAGTCAGAAAAGATGTTGCCTTCCACTGATTTGCTTTTCAAAAGTTTTAGAACAGGTCTCAACCGTGTGCATTTATTAAAATGTAAAGTCTTTGTCGACTACAGCAACCACAAATATCCAATGTGACATGGCGCCCATGGATGGTGACCCTGCTGAGGTGGCCATTAATCGGTGCATATTGTTCGGTATGTTTAGTCACTTCATCTCAGCAGATGGAAGCTAATTCACATTCCCCCTCCACAGTGTAGGGATTAGGATCCGTTTGTCCGTCCATCTGTCACACATCACTTTTCATACATCATTTAAGATTTTGACTTAACTTTAACGAATGATCTAAGGCCATATCTTTATTCACTCAACAATCATGTTAGGTAACATGCAGCCTTAATGTAATGTAAAACTTTGTTAACATACAGGCCTGCAGCAGTTTCTTTCAAAAAGGGAAGAGAAAGAAAGACGTCTTGGAGACAATATCTGTCTGAAGATACATGTGGGCGTTCATCATAGACAAGGATGAAATATCGCTGTTACACTGAGGAGAGATGGAAAAATATGAACAGTAAAAACAAATCAGAGAGAACAGTAGATAAGATGGGTAAAAGAAGGATGATCAGGAAAATCTGTGGTATGTAAGTAGGCTGAACAGAATTAAAGTAAAAGGAGGAGAGCATTTCAATGCTATGAATGTACTGTAGTTTTAAGTAAAGTGACAAAGCACACTGACACTGGCTTCATAAATGTAAAACAAGAAATATGGAAGGAGACAGAGGGAGGGAGAGATTTGTTATTGGTGTGTACGTCAGCAGTGGTGGAGCTGCAGAGCAGGCAAGTGGCAGTTTTCCTGTCTCACACTGGGAGTGACGCGAGCAGATCATAAGACCTGCAGTCTGGTTACCTGGCAGTCACCTCCCTTTATCTGACTGTTTGTCTACCTGCCTCCAAAACTCTCCATCCAATCTAATGTCTGCATGTCCATCTGTCCCTCTGTATCTGTTTACCCTGCTTCTCTCATCTCTCTCTGTAGCTGTCTGCCCTCCTGTCTGTGTCTCACTGTCTCTGCCCCTCACCTGCCTGCCTGCTCAGTCACGTCTACCTTGTTTCATAAACACGTGGTCATGTTTCTTTTGTTTTGTATTGCCTGTCAGTCATTTCATCTGGAATATCAGATCCACTCACATTATGCTTAAAAGAGAAGTGGCCTTTGTCTCCTCATGGACAATTTTTTGTTGCAGCTGCTGGACTGAAAGCTAAGTCTTGGCCATGTGGGCTCCAGTACATGTTTGTCCTCAAGGATTTCTTTGTGTTTGGCTCTGTTCATATGTGGCCAGTCTGCCAGTCTTTGCTGCTCAGAAGCATTCCCATAGCATAAAGCTGCCATGCTTCACTGTACGGACAATAGTTGCCAGGTGATGTATCTGGTGATATCTGTTTTTTTTTGCATAGAGCTGAACATTCAGTGCTGAAAGTTGTCTTTTTGCCCCATGAGACCAGACAATCCTTATCCTATGTGGAAAAAAAATCACAGGGCGCCCAGTAGCTCAGTGAGTAAAGCAGGCATTCCATGTACAAAGGCAATGTCCTTGCTGCAGCGGCCCTTTGACATATGTCATCCCTTCTCTCTCCCCTCTTTACACGTACTACTGTCCTGTCTAATAAAAGCAAAGGTCATATTATTAATCTTAAAACAACAACAACAAAAAAAACAGTCACATTGGACAGAAACTGCTGTAGCACTGCACCCCTTGAGTCTGAACTCTCAGGCATGCAACATGCTTGAGAGTTCAGATGGTCACACCCCCGTCAAACACTGTAAATAGTTATTTTGTCCTTAACACCTGGTGGACATCACTGATTTAGAACACTGACAAGCTCCAGTCAACTTCAGCTGGTTTGGCTTCAGTCCCAAGAGTGCAGTTTCAGCAGCAGTTTTCTGCCATATGTGAATCGTGATTAACCCCTATAATTGCTAATTGGCAAACTCCTGGGCCCAGATTCATAAAACTCTGTGCAGATTCAAAACTAAAACTGTGTACACACAAAGACAGAAATCTGCATAAGCATTTTTTGTTAGCTTTCTAAAGATGCAAGTAAGCCTGATTCTGTTTTATAAAGGGCTGGGTATTGGTACTTAATATCATAAAGGTCAAACCATACCTGCATTCAATCCTTTTTTGCACCAGGGACCTGATCCTGGACCAGGACCGCCCCCGCCAGATCAGCGAAGATGAGCTTTTGCAGTAATAACTAAATAGAGTGGAGTAGTTTATTTTCAAATAAGTAATGTCTTACTTTTAAAATATATATACCCTATTTTCCTGTTTTTCTTGTTGCCACTAAGTGCATTTTTGTTGAAACATGATGTACTGTTGCCACCTGTGAAGAACGATTAAGAGGCGTTGCTCAGCGGACAGCTGAGAGGCAGAGACCGTAGGGACAAACAGCATGCAGATCAGCATCTAACTTGTGAATTAAAGGTTTATTTAAACCAAAACAGAGTTGATTATTGTTGGAACAGTATAAAGACTAATGTTAACTGAGATGTTTTGGGTGAATGTTATTTTTTTTCTGTCGAGTTTGCATGAAGTGTGTTTTGCAATAAGTTAACAAGGCAGTTTAAGCTAATATTAGTCTTGGTTCAGTGAAAAAGAGAAAGTTGAATCCAGAAGGTGTATGGTTGAATTTTTCTGTTCAATAGAATAGATGTAAGAATAGGCCAAAGCAGAGTTTTCAGACTGTTATGTCTGACAGACTTTATGGCCCCACTGACATGTGTTGTCACTATAACAACTAATGACAATTGCCATTTTCCATTGAACTAATCAAATGACCATGGCAAACAGTTCAATGTCCTTTCTATTCATTCTTTTTCTATGGAACTACACTGATTTTCTGCTGCAGTATTTCAGCTAAATTTAAATTTTACCCTCAATACACTGACCTCCACAATGCACATCCAATTAAATTCTGGCTTTGATCGGAGACAGAAGTTATGACAGAAGTCACTCTACTGTGAAAAAGAATGGTGGAAAAGTTGATTTGCATCTCTGAATTCCCATATTTAAGCAACTCTCCTCAAGCAGCCATTGAGATTATACAGAGACTTGAGCAAAAAATCTCAAGCAGAAACTATCAGAGGACAGGGGTACCAGGTTATAAAATTATTGCTGGGATTCTTTTCATTCCAGTCTAGTTTGAAGCATCTCAGTTGGCTGCTTTGTAGGATCATCTGTCCTTCATTTCCTCCACTTGCTGTACTCAACATAGTTGTTTGGTCTGAAACCACTGTAGGGCTGTCAGCATTTTATTGCTTACTATGATAAGGATGCATACTTTTGTATTTACTTCACTCTGTGGAAATTTTTGTATCACAGATAACAATTATGTTAGATGCCAGTAAAGGCACTGAAATGGGAGCTCAAAGTTTTGATGACTGATTATTAGCAAAGGGAGCTGGCATTTCATTGTGGGCCGCAGAGGTTCATTACATACATCGTTGGTCGCTTTCACAACTCAGTCCTTCACAACCTTTCTATCATCAAATTGCTTAGCAATTTTGAGAGCTCCCTCATAGCTTGCCTGTGTTACACTTTCACTACATAATGGCATTTAACTTTAAATTACTTGAGCATTGAATTCACCTGTTTGAAATTAAGGCAGATCACTTCATCTGTCCCCCCGAGGTCCGATGAAGTAAGACTTAATCCATTTTTCCTGAAATCTCCTTTTCTCCTCAACCATAATGCATTTTTCCCTGGTGGCTTTTCCATTTCACTTCTACTTTAAACTGCAGAGTTGTCCTATAAAGTAGCTAATTTTAGCTAACAGCACTAGCATTGATGACCGGACATAATTCCCACAACACCCTCAAGGTACCAGCCATGAGCTGTCATTCCTAACCCGATAGGCTCTTGATATGGGGGGTTGCAGTTTGACATGGTTGCTTAGTAGTGTATTAAATGTAAAATACTGAATATGAAAGTGTTGCAATGGACCACGCATGATTAATGTACAATGCATGCATTTCATGTCACGTTCAGGGGGCCTTACAAAATGTTTGTGAGGGCTGCACATTGAGCATCTATGCACTAAAATGTGAATTTTAAGAAAAAAAGACTTTACATGTAGGTTGTGGTGGGAGTTTAGTGAGTTGTGGCAGCACTGAAGGTGCACTGGACCGTAATGAAATTGGGCGTGGGTCATGAATTATGTAATATTTCTCATAATGTGTTCTAAGGTGTACTGATGAATATCATTTGAATACTTTGAGCATGGACTGTTTTAGTTACAGCCCTGTTTTATATCACTCAGTCACAGCGCATTTGTACTTGGTGTAATGGTATTTTAATGTGGTATTATACAAATTGCTCAGTCATGACCCCATCACATCTTTAACAACAGTAAAAGCCCATTGTAGTCCAGGCCAGTTTGAGTACCAGCACACAGCAGATCAGTCAGAGTGCTCATCTCTTCAATGTGGATTTCTGTCCTACAAATCAGACCACACCAGATAAGGTCAGCTCAGTTTGGTGCAGACTAGACCATACCATCTCATGCCATTCTCAGCCATGCCAGTTTGTGCGTGTACATGCTCCAGCAGCATATGGCGGGAACATGCTGTCAGGGGAGCTTGTCTCCTGGCCTGGCCTCCCCAGCCCTGGGACAGATGGCGGCTCACTGGGCCCTGAAGAGCAACTGTGCTGCTCAAGATACTCAGCCCGCTCCGTCCTCGTACCTTGGCTCTTCCTGTCTGCCTGGTGGCCTCTTTTTCCTAGAGCGCCTCTTCACATGCCAAGACTCCTCTGTATGCCGGTGGACTCTGATTTAATTGGGTTTCCATCCAAGCTGAATGGAAGAGAAAACTCAATAAACAAAATGTACCCCATTATCACAGTTTTATCACTCACCTGCGGCTGCAGGGATTTTGATAATACGAGGATTCAGTTCTCAGTAAAGAATTATGGTAACACAAATATTAAGAATGGTCTTTATTGTGCTGCACTGTACGGTTTTGTTATACTGCGAAACACTGAAACCTGAATTTACTAAATATTGGAAGTGAAACATTTGAAATATATTGTTACTTATCAATCATAAAAAATATTGAGATCATGGAATTAGTTTCAGACATATCTTCCAGCCCTACTGGCTGTTAGATTGGTATGATATGACACCACAGTAAACATGTTATTTGTGAGCCTGTGTTTTTGTTTACAATCCCTGGTTTTCCTGGTAATGGGCCAATGTGAACCTACTGCTGTGATCACACCCTCAGTATCTTCAGAGCATAAACAGGCCTGTCTGTGTTGCTCACATATTTAAATCGGCTTCCTCAGTCACTGGGTATTATAGCTGTGCTGTAAATGCTTTGTGAGAAACATCGTCCAACTATATAGTTGGTTATAGTTCAACTATTTTAAGAGGATGAATAATCACCTGGCAGTGGTTTCTACTTCAGCTGAAACTGCACATCTTTAGCTACATCAGCACACATATGAGTCTAAGACTTACAATGTACACTGTGTTATAGGATGTAGTTCAAGGTCTTTATACACTGTGGCAGACACGCTATTTCTGATGAATGTCAGTTCTTTCAAACCTGTGTGAAGTACCACTTTTACTGTATTATTCGTATTATTGCTGTGAAATTTGAAGTGAGGTTTATGCTGCCATCAGCAAGTTTTATGATTCTGCTGCACATCTTAGAAATCAACATAAAGACTGTCACAGGATCACATGGAGTGTCTGAAATTAACCAAATGTCACACAGATATTGACTACTCCCTAAGCCCTGCCCCCCTTTGTCGATGTTGCCATCCCAGCTGGTCAGAGGGTGTTGGGCTTTTACTTTGGCGAGACGTTGAATTTTGGTTGGAATTAAAATCAGATTGACGATATTTTAAATGTGTAAAGACATTACAGTTTTATGTTTACATTATGATGTTTTGCAGACTTTTTTTTCTCTATACTTTACGACTACTTATCGTTATTCTACCTCAAGATGACCTTGGTATGAGACGTTTCGAAGATGTTGGATTTTCGTTACTTACCAACACATTTTAAAACCAACAGAGTAGCAACATCATCTGTTGTCCGTATTCTCAATCAATTGACATGGGCTGGAGACACTGCTCTGACATTGAATTTTGGTCACCCGACATCACAACCTAAATTTAACCAAATATGAGCGTTGAAAAACGTTGGTGGCCAGCTGTGACACCTGCCAAGCCTACCATTCTCACATAGCACATATGCAGTTTATAATGGAAACAGAGGCAGATAATACTCAGTAGGGTACCTGTAGTTTCCGATTCAGGTAGTCGAAAACAGGCTTTGCATTTCTAGTAAACAGCTGTATCTGACTCATATTGATGTTACAGTGGGCATTTATTAATATTTGCACCCCTTTTACTGTGATACAGTCTGTGAAATAAAAATACAATATCTACTCAATTATTTGTGATGCCTAGCCCCCTGAGGATGTACACAAGTAGCAGCACTTCCCATGGTTTTTAAACTTTTAACGTCGGAAAAAATATAGAGCATGGACGCAGCATGCCAGCAGCAGCAGGGCATGTACTTTATAATTAACTGAAGCCGTTACACTGACCATGGAAGCAGCATGGAGCACATGGACAGACACCATGCGGCTTATCTTTATTTTTACACAACTGGTCTATTTTTTGTTTTCTGGATGCAAAGCTCGGCGGCCCTCCGACTAGTAAATGCTACACATAGAACTGTTAAAGAAACAAGTACAGTGTGTTTATATCTTATACATTATCGTACCAGAGACAATGCAACACAGCAGAGCAACCTTGTAGGTGTTTTTATATTTCACATTAAAGTAAATCCATTAAATCAATGCATCTACAGTCCTGTAGTTAAAATGATCCACTTAATTAATTCACAATCTCAGAACCCATCAGCTATCAGTCTGATGACGATAAGCCTCTGGGGGACAGGGCAAATATTTCAGGGGATCCAGTGTAACAAGCAGATATCCAGGTCAAGATGTCCTCTTCCATGTGCAGGTCATCTTGGCTAATCTCTGTACACAGATATCTGCATATGAATGCAGATAAATTTGAAAAAAATTTAATATAAAGCTAAATCATGGTCAGATGATAGCTGACAGGTTCCGAAATTGTACTATGGCCAATGTGTTCTGCCTCTCCACACAGATTGTTAACCTACTGCTGAAATGTGATTGGTCAATGCTCCTCGGCCTGCAAATGGAAACATGCACAATTCCAATACCAAAATCTTGTCCCATTGTGCAGATTCTGTTTACATATGCAGATACCTGTTTATTGAGATTACTTCAATCATCGGTTAATATAGCCTACTGCTCCAAACTCTGCATAACCAACTGCATTGGCAGAACTCGTGCACACAGTAAAGCCGGCACGCAACCACACCCTACAAAGATGGAGTCTGTATAGCAGGTAAAAAAAACTCTGCTCCATCCCATCTGTGCCCCATGTCTTTTGTGCGTAAGCCTGAGTTCAAACACAGTTTGGTTCTATGATCCAGGCTTATTGAAGCATAATGTAAGTGTTCTCATGTTTTGTGAAGACACATGGAAAGCACGTCCAATACCAATTTTAGTCTTGACACACAGTTCAGGACAGGCACCAGCAGAAATCCAGTCTTTTCAGCAGTCGTTACATGGTGCAGCGTACAGATGAGCTCAAGTTCAAGGACTCCTCCACTGTAAAAAGACCTGAGTGAATTCTCGGCACTGTCAAACCACTGCTGGCCTCTCTCACTGCCAACACAAAGACTTTGTCTTTGCACTCGACAGAGGAACAGAATCAATCTTAGAGTTCGACACTGACTGCGTACACTCTCGAACACAAACACATTTTACAGACATTCCACACACCACTACAATCACACACGCGTACACTTTTCCGGCCATTGAACTTGCTCCCAAACACAGATTCAAAGGTGTTTTTTCACCCTGTAGCAGAACTGATCCATTTGATTCATGTGTGATTGTCTTCCCTCCTTTGTCTTCACCTCCTGCCCTCTATAAGAAATGTAATGTTTTCCCTCCCTCACTTCTTTACTTCTCTGTAACGCCTCTTTTTCTCTCTTGTAGCTTTATGACTCCTTACTCACTTTCCCTCTCTCTTGCCTGCATGGGGTAAATGAGCATATCGATAGCTGCCTGCTCTGTCTGGTGTTTCAATTCAGTCAGAAAGGAGCAAAGAATTCCTGAATCTTTTTTTCCTTGAGAATATTTCTGAATGTATGAGTGGAATCTCAATGCGTTTATTTGGCATAGCGAATTGAAATTCAGATAGACTCCAGTCAGCTCTGTTGCCCGTCCACACACAAACACACACACACACACACACACACACACACACACACACTTTGCGTACACACACAGGGCTCCCTGCTCATTACCCTATCTCCATTGCTACCCATCAGTAGCGCCACCTCTAGCAGCATACATACATCACTGGCATACAGCACACTCTGTCATGTGTGAAATGGGCTGTGGTTGATCCCTGCCCTGGGAGAGGAGAGGAGAGACGAGAGTGTTTCAGCAGACGAGATGAGAGCAGCTCTCTGAAGAGGAGGGGAGGAAAGCAAAAAAAGAGGAGTTGCAGAAAGGACATGAGGGAAAAGGGGGAATGGACAGAGAGAGGACAGAATATCAAAGTATGAGATACGAGGAGATTTCCAGCAGAATAAATGTGAAGAGGATTGAGAGAGAGTAGAGGAGGAGAAATGAGATGAAAAGAAAGCAATGTGGGAAGAAGAGGAGAAGAGCTTTGAGAAGAGGGGAGAGGAAGATGATGGGATAGAGGAGGTAGCACAAGGGAGTTCAATAAAAAGAGTAGAAAAGAGAAAATGACGAAGGAGACAAAGGAAGAAGAAGGCAGAAAAGATAGCCAGGTTTCAGACTTCTGAATTGCTACCCACATCTCAGATTTGTATCAGCGATTTAATGAAGCAGAAATGATTAGTTGATTAATTGATCGACATAAAATTATTCACAACTATTTTGATAATTGGCCTCGCCCGTGGTTGCTATGGAGAACCTGCAAATTATACTGCATTTCCACACCATGGAACAGCACAGCACAGCTCGACTTGACTCTTGGTTTTCTATTAGGAATAGTTGTGAATGGTACCTGGTACTTTTTTTGGTATCACCTCTGCTGAGGTTCCATAAGACACTGCTGACCACTGTTTGATCACAGAGAATCGTCACTAGAATTAACGTTGGATCTTCCTGTAGGCGATATAGGTGGCCTCCTAGAGCGCCACCCAGAAGGGGGTGCACCATTTTATTTTTTTTTTAGCATACAAAAAAATTTAACATAAAGGGGAAATTATCTAAAGATTTAATGCTAACAGTTGGTCTGTAGTATGGGTACCACATCTAAGATGCCAGGGGGAGCTTGCTCAGGGTGCTGAATGTTTTAGGTCCTGCACTGCCTAGAATCATCAGGGACATCCTGCAAAAACCTGCCAAATTTAAATAGCTGAGCTACGATCAATAGCGATGGCAGTTTTTTTTTATTCACTCAACCTAGAGTGGGAAAAAAAGTGCTGGCGATGAAGTGCAGACTTTCCTCTGTTTGGTTGCTGATGAAAGGATCCAACGACAGAACACTCTGTATATCTATGTTTATGTCACGTTAAGGATGAATCATGGTAGTTTCATGCAGCGTTGCTACGATGATCAGCTAAGAATCCTGCTTACCTTGAGGGGGTACTGCTGTTTCTACAGTGGAAAATAAAATTGAGAAAATTACCTGGTACCTAAAGCAAGTCGAGCCAAGTCAAGCTTGGAAAATTTGTCTCACAGAAATGCGTGAAATGACCACGACCTCTTTTAACCACAGAGAGGAGCTTGGACCGATGGATGGGTCAATAAACACCAGACTTTTACCCAGGGTGCTGCTGTTCGTATCCTATGTGGAACTGAAAGTCAGGTGGACTTCCTTTACTTGACCTAGTTGCGTCTCTTTACGACATACTTACCAACCATACATTACAAGCATAGTGAATTTAATCAAAAACACAATCTTTTTCTAAACTGAACCAAGTAACTTGGTGCCTAAACCCAACTGTGCGGCAACAATGAAATTTCATCACGATATGTGCCACCATAACATAATGCAGTGTTTAGAGGTCGTTGGCATTTCAGGTATTTCTGAGATATCATGTCGGGAAATTCAGATTAGAGGCACAATTCTGAACTGTAGTGATCTCAGAATGCTTGTAGTCGCAGTTTTAAACATAATACAGTGCCATAGTTGCTAAGTTCATCCAAAACTGACCGAGAATCTGAAACTAAATTGATTCAAGCTACAGATTGTATTATCAGTTTTCTCAGCAGCTTAACCTTTACCACCTGTCCGCTGTTAGTGGCACTTGAATGAAAATGCCATCCACTACTGTTATGCCAATATTAGGAGGTGGTTTCTCAAGAGAAACAGTTGGTGACTAATTTTCTTGTCAGGTGCCGATAAGTCATTGCAGAGGAAGAGGACACAACAAGATGACGTGCTTTAAAAAGCGCCAGCCAAACCTGCGGTGAATGAAAATCATGTGGAAAACATGATGGAAATATGACATTTCTGTTTGTTTCATGTATTCATTTGAGGGAGGCTACAGTCTCCTCCAAGCCTTGGAAGTGCTCCAGCTATGACTCACCCAAAATTGTCTATGGATGAGATAAATGAAGCTTTTTTGTCTGGAACCAGGTGCACCCAAAATAGCTCCTCCCACAGTGCAACTTAATGCCGAAGACAGAAAAATGACATAACTGAAATGGCAATTCAGTCTGATTATGGGCCTATGAAAAAAGAGGCAGACAGATGAAAATAAGGGTGTAGGAAAGAAGGAGTAGAGGAGAGCAGATGAGACGGGAGGATTTGAGGAGTTTAGAACTGGGAAGATGACAAAGACAGAATAACAAAATGAGGAGAAAATCTCTAAGTAGATGAGATGAAAGTAGATCTGAAGAGGAAAGGAGGAGTGCAGGACAAATGTGGAAAAGGGAGGAGAGGAGCGGTGGAGATGTTGGCGAGATGAGGGGAGTTGAAGATGAGATGGGAAACCAAAGGATATGGATGTGGAAAAGTGAATTACAGCATTGTAGAAAAGAAAAGGAGCAGAGAGTTTTTAGAGGGTACGAGGAGATGAAGAGAGTTTGACAGAGAGGACGGACGGCTGTAGAGGAGGGATGGATGTTTAGGAGAGGAATGAGAGAGCAAGCATTGAGAGACCAGCACAGACAGAGAGAGAGAGAGAGAGAGTGTGGCACTGCGCCACTCTGCAGCAGCAACACTGACTGACAGCCATAGCCTGACTACTGACTGACTGACTGACTGTCTGTCTGTCTGTCTGTCTGTCTGTACTGACTGACTGGCTGGATGCAGCAGTGTCCCCACAGCTTTGCCCTTCTCTCCACCTCCCTCCCTGTGTCTGTCTGTCTCCCTCCCTCTCTGTCTCTCAGCAATGCAGCATTAAGTTGGTCTGGATTAGAGAGAATACTTATGATTTGACTTTATAAAAAAAAAAAAAAAAAAAGCTGTTAGTGATGCTGTTTTCAGGCCATGTGGTAGTAAACAACATCCCCCTGCTGAATGTTTCACCAGTGCAGCATATGAATCAAAAAAAGGATCAGCGCTTGCAAAGATTCCAGCTGGAGACGTCCAGTATTGTCTTTTGTTAGTGTATCCAGTGCTTGTTATAACATAAAATCCTCACCACAGTCTTTACTCGTCTAACCTTGAGTCCGTGTCCTTTTCTTTCCCCCCAGCACTCTGTAAACTTTGTTTGCGGAAGAGCGCGATACAAATAAAGTTATCATTATCACCTCCAACGCTCAAATCGCCCCTGACGAGATTAAAACACATTTCATCGCTGTTGAAAGCAACGCGGCGCTCAGAGCGTCAGATAGCCCATAAAAGCACATAAACACTCGTCTCTTGGTCCCCCTTCGCTCGTGCATTATTATCCTCTGGAGTGAAAGGAAAGATAAATGACATTGAGATACAACGGCAGACTTATGGGCTGATAAAGAGGCCATAATATGTCTGACCAAGTGTCCTTCTTCCTCCACTGGGTCATACATGATTATCTTTAGAGGGAAGGGACCTTTAGATAACTCTCCGATAGGATCGTCACAGCAACCGGGGAACCCAGCTTAACAAAGTAGTAACATTTGTTGGCTCTGCTACTGCAATGCAGCACTATGTTGTCCTCTCTGCTCCTCTGCTCTCTCCCTTTTCTCTCTGTCTCTCCCTCCCTCACTCTGTCTCTCACCCTTATCTCCCTACCATAACACTACTACTGCTTTACTTTCCTTGCTCGAGGGGACTCAGATGTAGAAATGACTCTAACATTAACCACATCCAGAACCTGTTGTGGTGTTTCATGTAAATAGGAGTGTAATGTTACGGGTGTGTGTGTGTGTAGACGGGGTGGGGGGAGTTGGAGAGATGCAAAGCCTGCAGAGATAAGCCGGGTTAAATTGTGCGTACAAGCTATAAGCTGGCTTTCGTCTGGGAGCAAATGCACTTTTCTCCTCCTCTTTCTCTTTCGGCATATTTATCATGCAGTCTGTCATGTTGAATCAATAGACTTCCATCTCCTACACAACTTTTTCTTTATGTGGGGGTTCATCAACTACAGTGTAGTTGAGCACAGATCGGTCACAGACAGTGGCTGCATTGAATTTGAATCAGAAAGACAAGTGCAGGTTGCGGTGAAGATAACTACAAACAACATCTCTGCCTAATCACTTTGATGCCATGGTTACGCAGCTCTTCAGTGAGGGTGAAGCCGTCATATCAGCATCTACTAAATGTCAAAATGTTTCGCTGACTGAGTGAATATCTGCCTCTCTACATCTCTCACTGTGTCTGACTGTCAGGCTGACTGTTTTTGGCTGATTCTCCGTCTGATTGTCTGTCTCATCTGTCCATCGGTGTGTTCGGGGCAGAAGGCAGCCGCCAATGCTGAGTGCTCGAGACAGAGGTCACATAGGCCGCAGAATTCTAATCCAAAAGACCTCACTTTTCTCTCAAAAAATGTGAACATTTTTCCTCTTAAATGGGACCTGTAGTTCTATTGAAGAATGTTCATATTAAACCTGGTCAGCAATTTAATAATAAGTGTACATATGCAGAGATAATCCCAGTGAGCAAAAACCTTAGGTTTCCTACATTCTTGAACACTCCATTTCCAAGAGTTTTTTCTACTTTGGCTACAGTAGGTGCGGACAGTTCTCGTTGCCCCCATGTCAGCTCTGCTAAATTTTTGCTAAATAAAAACCCCCTCTGCCGACTTCTAGCTAGCTAGCTGCTAGCTAGCCGGGTCGAGGTTTTCAAATATAAACATCGGTAAACATTGAGGAAAAGATGGAGAAAAATGAGCAACTGAAATAGCATCCTGCTAGCCATTGTAAAGGCATTGGAAAATACATTGGATGATGACCTCCCAGCAATCTCCCTAGCACCCCAGTTGCCAGCGGGATATCAGGAACTGTATTATCCTTTGATTCACCGAAACTCAGCTAAGTCCTGGATAGCACTGTACTATCAGGTGATAGTATATAGTCTATATGCTGATCAGACAGAGCAAAGGACTCTTAACAAGAGAAGGAGAGGAGGCGTGTGCTTTACAGTGAGTAAGAACTGTTGTGATGGTGGGGATGTGAGATGCTGTCCTTTTTACTGCTGTGGATCACTGCTATACGCCA
>JAPZEB010000025.1:27323802-27338950 GCA_029783705.1 Chaetodon striatus | reverse complement strand
CACACACACACACACACACACACACACACACACACACACACACACACACACACACACACTCACACACACACACACACCAATGTCTCAGTATCTTGGAGTGTAATTTAGTTTGGTAGGTCTGTACAGAGTTAACAGTTTAACCTGATTTTTTATCTGCTGCTTTATAGTAACCATTGCAAAGTTCAGTATGTGGTAAACGTATGAACTGGGAGAAAGAAATGGAACCTTCATGTAAAATAACAAACTACAGCACATTCCTCTGTTTTACACTTTCACTTTTCTCATCTTCCAAAATCCGACCCCTCCTTTTTCTCTGGCTGGCCTCAAACACAGAGAAGAGGAGAAAAAAAAGATTAATAGAGGAGGGGATGGTGGAAAGAAAGAAGGAGCCACACAGAGAGAGAAAACAGACAGAGGCAGAGAGATATTAGATATAGAGCGAGCAGGATAAAGAAAGATAAACAGAGTCAGCGAGAAAAAGACACAGAGAGAAGGAGGGAGGTGTGGAGACAAAGTTCTCTTTGGCGTCCAACAGATGGTTGGTGTTATTAGTGCAGGCAGCTCCTCTCTTTGCTGTCTCCACTCACACGGACACAGGGCTACAGATTACGGCCATTTTGGTCGTACATGCAACCAAAAATCTAACAAGTGTCATGAAACAATTTTATTGATGGCACTAATGTGCCTGACATTTTTTACAGTGGTCGTAATTTGGAACCTCAGTTCACAAGCACAAGTTCTGCTGGGAGAGCTGTACCATAAGCAACATGTGCTGAGGATAGTAAAACCAGCACATTGGTGTGTTAGTCAGTCATAATATGGTGAGCAAAAATTAAACGCCAGAGCTAGAGGGCCTGCCTGCAGGTTCCCAGTCAGCTACCAACAGCCACAGAGAGTATGCCACGCTATGCATTAGACACGGACAGTGTGATGGCGTTGCTCCAATGTTGTAGGGTACGTGAATGGAAACATATCCAGTATGGTAGCACCCATTTGGCAGCATCACCCAGTTGTGCCCATCAGCGGGAAGAGTTAAAAATAAAAGCCAGAGTTGAACTTCTTATCCCTGCTGTCTCCAAGCAACCTTTAAACCCAAAAGCAGAACGGAATTAGAAAAAAATAAAATACTACAAGAAGTTTTTCACTGCTTGCTCCCTCTCAATTATAATATTGTGTTTATTATACAACAGTTACCAACAAAGTAAAAGATAGTATTCATATTTTGGGACTATTTGCTCTCAAAATAAAACAGTTTTTGTTCTTGTTATCTCAGTTTCCATAGAAACAGATGGGATCTGACTTATAACTGGAAAACAATCAGTGACTTCAGTAGACTTCTATGTAACAGAACCAAGTTTACTACTCCAGCAAGTAGGCCGACCCTTAGTATCGACCCAGCAATGGACAATTTCCAGTCCCTGTTGACTCAGTCAGCCAACTTGAGCTAACATTCATGCTTTGTAGAGATTGTTGGATTTCCCAAACTGAATAAATAACCTCCACATAACACACAAAACTTCCTTGATAGCTCAGGGTTGTTGTTCCTAAGATATCTGCTGAAAAAACTACTACATCTGTGAACTTCACATGTCGGCTGTTTTTAAAACATTGCTGTGTCATCAACTCACCGATACAGCTGATGTGATCCAAACATTTTCAACTCCAGATACGATGAATAAAGATATAGATGTAATCACTTTTAAAAATCACACCGTGTTTTATGCAATGCAATGTTAGGTTTTAATCCCTATGTGTTGGCATTTAGCCTTGTAAAAACAACAACTTTTTGCTCTCTGGCTTAAACCATGACTAACTAAACCATGACTCCTGTGTACCTTTACACCGTAGTTAAGAAATGACCAGTGTGTATGAGAACTAACACAAAAGGGGAACTCCTAAAATGTATTGTGGTGCCAAAAGGTGCGGTAAGAAATTTGGGGTTCACCTACATTATGTACTGGTACTCCTAAATGAAAAATTAGGTGCAGATGTGCAACCAATGTAAAATTTGAGTCTGGGGCCTTGAATAGCACTTAAAAAACACTCAATGGCCTCGCCGCACACAGCCTAGAACTGGGTTTCCATTCAGCATTCTTCAAATAAATCTTTAGTAAATAATTAGTGTCTTATTTGAGAGACTGGAAAAAAAATAGGTCATTAGGGTCACTTGATGTTTCTTTTTCTTTATGAATTAATAGAGATTTTTTTTAATGGTTAATACAGTGAATAGAGTGAATCAATCTGTCGAGTTTCTTGGATGAATACATTCAGAATGCTGATGACAATCCAGTCATTGAATCAAAGCCAGAGTTTAGTGGTTTGGTACAAAAATGTTAAACTGACATCTTTTGTCCTTAAACACTTATCATCTTTACCTAACTATAGAAATCATTTGAACTATTCATATTCATCCACCAGTTTTATTAACCTGTTTAAAATCTCATATACCTCCAACTTGTTTACTAAACACTGGAGTAAGTCATAAGTTCTTGTTTATGGAATCTTGGGGTAGTAGGTCCAACACTGTATTTGGTGAAAGGCTTGGGGCACTAGGGCAGTAGTTATATTTGTGAGTCACAGCTCCACATCTCCATTCAAATCAGCACTAAGTTTTCAATTGCTTTGATGGCTATAACAGCATGCTTTGAGCTGACTGCACGTGGAGCATCAGCTGACCACATTGGCTGATCAACATCAACTTTCTTATTCATTCTGTGTATCATGGGCTTATTGATGCATCACGTTTGGCTACCAGCTGACTGGTAACATCCAGACACACTGTTGCAAGTGCTCTAGGCAGGCTTTGTGAGCTGTCGGTTCTCAATATTACTTTACTTAATTCCTTCATGCAACACTGCTCCGCTGCAACTTCATCCACCACAACCACCACAATCTCTTCATGTGATATCAATATAGTGGACGATTTTTTAGGAACATAACAGGAATGTAAACAAGCAATCTTGATATGGATCCCTTAATTGTTATGCCTCCGTGCTGCTGTTGGCATAAAAAGACATTATCAAGAGTATCACAACATCTCAAGAGTGCCTTGAGGAAATTTCTTTGGATTTGGCACAAACGTCCTCTCACCAAGGATGAACATATTAGATTTTAGTGGTCAAAGGTCACTGTGACCTTGCATCTGTCTCATTCTTCAGGAACCGAAGGGGAGACGTTTCATTTGCCAACCTTGAAACTGTGCTGATTGCATAGATTTTCTGTGTTTTCCATGCCCATGTTTTAGAATAGTAGCTTCTTTGTAGCAACATCCATATTTAAAGCATGTTCTACGGTTTTGGCTACACATGAGTCAGCACAGTCATGAATGTAAACTGCAACTTGACTGGTAGGTGGAGGCATACAACCACAAGGCAGTAATACTAGTTTGAACTATTGAAGAAATGTTTCACTCCACCTTTTGTGAACTTATCATGTGTGATTAAGGTAGCATCGGTTCTGTTTTATCACTAGGGTACCTTTAACCATTACAAATCACTCCCTTTAACTAAGATTGAATTAATGCCGCAGATTTCTTCCTTTCAAGAGGATCACATTCACAGATTTGGTCTGAACTAGCCAAGGTCGTTTGAATAACATACATGAACTGTGGTTTTTCTTTCACATTCTTGTGGTTTCACTTTTGCTCATCGGGGAGGTTTTGTTAAATAGGCCATTCATCAGCTCTTCTCATGCTGTTAAACACACAAAGGCTTGAAACTGTGCGTTCAGCTCTTGAGAACCGCAGAAGTAAAATAGCTTCTCAATCCCCACCCAACACAGCTAATCAGTTTCATTCTTTCAGGCAGGATCTCTCCTTCAGGCTGCGTCCCACGTCTTCCTCTCGCACCAATGAACCTTATTGTCAGAGCTCACCTGGGACTGTGTGCATGTGGAAAACGTTCTGTAAATGTCTGTTTACCAGACAGCGGGTGCTCTTTAGGGGGGGAAAGTGAACCTATATGATATGTCATCGCTCTTCAGACTTAAACTGTTTAGGTTCCTATCAATAACAGTAACACTGTAGGGCTTCAAGCATGAATCCCTCCTTTGTGCCAAGCTTCTTTTTTCAATAAATCGTAAGGCACCAACTGAAAACAAAATGCTAGACGGAGGTTTAGAGGCATAAAAATACTCTGGAGATACACAGTGTAGCATATAGATGAGAGATGAAATGAATTTTGAATAATATCCACTGGGAAATTGCACCGTTGCAGAAAGCAGCTGAACGAAAGTCAAGAATCAACAGATGTAGACGAGGCACACGCAGAGACAGTAAAAGGAAGAAAATAATATGTTCATATAAAGTTCAGGATCAGTCGTGCCCTCAACTTGAAACCAAGTCTTTAGAAGTTTGTATTTACCTGTATCACTGTCCATATTTAAGCTAAGACAAAAGAAATTGTTTTTTAGATTTTGACCGAAGACTAACCGGCAGTGGTAGCAGGTGGCCACTTGCAAAGGTCTCTTGGCACTTCATATTGTATAACAGGATTTCCTGATCAGTTTACAGCCATTGCAGTGTGATTCCCATGAACAGAATAAATTAGGATAAGACCTTTGTTTGTTTCAAAAGAAGGTGATACCATGCTCCTCAGTGGCTCGGAATAAAGTCAACTTAGAACAAATGGTGGAAGTCCAGCTGGGCAGACTGGATGCGCATTGGCCAGCACTTCCTGTTTCTGTTCAGTCAGATGGCTCCATGTCCAATCTTTAGTTCAGCTGTAACCTTCAGAGGTGATATAATCTTATTTTTAATTATGCAATCTGAAAAATATGAAAGCTTCAGTGTGTAAACAGAAAGTATTTTAACACAGTTAGCCAACAGCCAGAACCAGCTCAAAGTATACAGTAAATGAATTAAGCAACCACTTGAGGTCATGCAACCACTTAAAGGGATAGTTCACCCCTCAAATCGAAAATACAGTACATATGTTGCCTCTTACCTGTAGTGCTGTTTATCAGTCTAGATTGTGTTGGTGTGAGTTGATGAGCGTTGGAGATATCGGCTGTAGAGATGTCTGCCTTCTCTCCAATGTAATGGAACGAGATGGCACTTGGTTTGTGGTGCTCAAAGGACCAAAAAAAGACATTTAAAAAAACTCATCAGTAATGTCACTTTCCAGAAATCAAGACATGGTTACTCAAGATAATCCACAAACCTTATTGCTAGCAGTTTCATGTTGAAAATTTTCTCTCTATGGAATTGTTCCCAACAATGATACCACCATGCAGAACGAAGCAATTTTACCACTAGGGTACCACTGAGCTAGCTAACATCACAGCCAAGCCCTCAGGAACAGGGGCAGGCTTTGGAGCCAATTCTACAGACTGGGAATTACAACATATGATTGTGAAGACTCTATATCACTAAATACATTCTCTTTAAGTGTCACTATCAGGATTTTATCCATTCGGTCCAATAACAGCTCAAAAGTCTACAAGAGGTGGACAGTTAAATTATATTTATCCCCATCCAAGTTAGCGGAGGGCTGAACTAGAAGCCTGTAGTACACTTGATCTGTTGGCCAAATAATGTGAAAGATCTGATTAAATTCACATCATGGAAATCTAACTTTTTTGGTTTTATCCACCCCAGAGCAACTTTCATTGAAAGGAACAGAGCCCTGCCTCCACCGCTGTATCCACTTCTTTTTATACATCCATGGTTACAGCCCAGCCCAGAGGGACACCATTCATTTTTACATCTCGCACTGTCACAAGCACAAGCCTCTCATCCATGAGTAGATGCACGCTTCCTCCTTCACAGTGATACAGTTGGCGGGTGTAGTTTGGTAGAAAGAAAATAGTACCTACAAGAAACTACTCACAACAAGATCGGTGGATTATCTTGAGTAACCAGGTCATGATTTCTGGAAAGAGACATTCCTGTTGAGTTTTTCAGTCTCCAAAGCTGAGTGCCATCTAATTCCATTACATTGAAGAGAAGGCAGACATCTCTATGGCCGATACCTCTTAGACGACAGCAGCACTACAGGTAAGAGGAAAAATATGTCTTTTTGATTTTGTCCCTTTAAGCAAAAAAATAAGTGTGAATTCTTTTTGGGTTGCATCTTAAAATATTCTCTGCCAAAACACAGGTGACCTACACCCTACACACTATATTGTGCCTCAACACACCCTGTGTATGTACAGTGATGGAGGACTGAAGCTGAAGCCACTGTGCAGTCTGTGCAGACATTGTGTTAGTCTTGTTTATTATAGTTTGCATTGCTGTTTGCCATTGTGTCATTTTTAATGCTACCTCTTGGAGTCGCCAAAGTTAGATATTTTCACACCCCACACATTGGATTTTTAATTGTTGTTAGCATGGTTGTTGTTGAGCATTTGCACCTTGCACATCCTGATTCTATACAGGACTTGTTTGTTCTGTTCCCACAGGCGTCTCCCACACTGAAATTGTTCTCATTGTGCTCATAACACATCAGATAAAGGCAAGCACAAAATAGCATCTGTTTTCAAGTAAAGTGGCTGACTGGTAAAACATCTGAGACAGATCATTCCCTCAATTTTGAAACCTTCCAAACTCTTTTCAAGAGTTTTTCATTGTATCTTAAGAGTACACACACACACTCTCATCCTGACAGTGTGTCTGTTTTCTACCCCAGCCACGTTCTCCTGTGCAGCAGATCTGCCTGCCTGACAACTTTGATAACACCAGGCTGCAAAACCTAGAGCAGCACAAATCATTTCACTACTCTTCCACACACATAGGATTACTGTACTGTATGTCGGCCCGTCTCCGTGTGTAAGAGTGTGTGTGTGTTTCATGATGACATTGATTGGCAAAAGCATCTCTATGCTCTGGCTTCCTGCCTGGCCCTATCAGATCTACACTTGAACCTGCCTGCTGTCGATGCGTATGACTCGTAGAGAAGGAAACCAAACGTCTGATAGTGAGCCTTCTCTCCTCTCATGCTGCATGGTTATCTTTCATAAATATGATGCATTTCTGCGTGGGGAGGAACAGATCAGCTCCTCTGCGGAGATGGCAGACAGCTCTGAAGCATTCCTCCGTCCTAATCGTTATCGTTTTTAAAAAGGTGATTTATTCAGTCGTTCAGAACACCGCCGGCGCCTTGGCAGAGTGGGGCTGAGTTGAACTGCTCTTTACCGCAGCAGAACAGGAGTCCAGGGTTTGGCTGCAGATATGAGGCACGTCCTGTCCTGTACTCCTTGGTATGCAATAGCAGGACGAAGACGGAGAGGAGAGGACAGAGAGGTTAGAGAGGAAGAGTGAAGTTGCAGATTGTTAAAAATAGCTCTGAGAAAAGAAAGTAGTAGACAAGGAACACAGACAGAAAGGACAAGATACACTTATTGATTTCGAGACTGATTGGCTTCGCTAGCGTGAAAATCCTCCCTGACAAACCTCACCGAGGATCAAAGCCATCGCCACAAGCCCAAGGCTATATTAAACATTTTAATACCATAGTTCAGAGCAAAACAGACAGTGTGACCAAAGCTTGTGATTCAGTTGTCCATCAGGCATGAGAATTAGGACTTTAGGAGGGGAAGCCAGTGTGTGTGATGCATGTGTTTCAGAGGTCATGCTGCTTTCCATCACTGCATGGCTTCACATGCACCACAGCACAGAAAAGGTCAGACTAACCCACTGCTTTGTGATGCTCTGCTAGTGCTTTGGAGGTTACAAACACACACTCAATAGAGTTACACACACACACACTAGCCACTCAAAAAGTCGAAGTGAAACACAGAGGCCCCTTCAGTGAGACTTGTTTGAAGTTTTCAGATCTGAGATGAAACATAAAGAGAGATAAAAAGTGAGAGGTAGAGAAGAGACATCGAGGTTTGAGAGGGGTGAAAGGTGTAACGAGGTCAATGAGTCTTGTTTGAATCAGAGCAGGAGGTGTTAGTTCTTCAAGGGAGGAAAGCAGGACAAGTCTGGGAGAGGAGGAGAGCAGCAAGAGAGCACTGCAGAGGACGTGATGCAGCTGAGGATTGTAGAAGTGAGGAGGCAGGAGTGAGTGAGAACAGAGGAAGACCTGAATGTAGCAGTGGTGGAAGGAGAAAAGAGCGAGCTAAAGCCCTTTTTACACAGAGTTCCTGCAATAGGGCCGCAGTGAAGACCATTCATTATGCCGGCTTTGCTTTTTTGTAAAGAGCCAAAGAATGATGCCATAATGCTAACCTCGTGTGTGAGTTTAGATAGCATACCAGCATTTTGAAAGCAAAAGAGGCATGATGGGTGTGACATGTAACACAACAGCATTGGCCTCCAGTGTGACATATAATTTAAGGCACATACTAAACAATAACAATGGCATAACTTGGAATTAACAATCATATACTGTCCCTGTTATATTGCAGCTGATGGCGTCCTCTGCTTGGAGGGTAAGGAGCTCTGAATTTCATTGTCCCTCCAGTTTGTGGACATTTTGGTTGTACTTCTTTTTGGAGTTAGCTGCTAACTGCTTCTAGCTGTTATTTTAATCTCATGGCAGTATTGTCAAAAGGTCACACCCATCCCCTCCTGCTCACTCTTTTTACACAGACAATTTGGTGCCGTTACTACTGCGGGTCATGGCTTTAAGGCAGAACAATTGTGTACCCCTATTCCGTGTTTGTACTCTCTATGCAAACGGCGAGGTGGAAGATGAACAGGCAGTGTACAAGGGTCTCAATAAAGGAAGGCTGCATACAGGAATCTCAGGGCCTTAGCAGTGCAGAAATATTTTTAAAGAAGCACAGAAGTGCGATGATAATAGAGTAAGGAGGGAGGAGGAGAAAGGTTAGGATTCAAGTTTCTCTCCCCTTGATCTTTATTTTGACATCTTTTCCTCTATTCCCCCATCCTTTCATATCTCTTTCAATCAAAGATGGAGAGTGGCATAATGTTATAACATAACACACTGGTGAATACAGATGCAAGAAAAAAGAAAGGGTAGAAAACAGTAAAGTTACTGCATTTTACTTGTTATATACAGTATTTCCAGTTTGGACGAGGGATGTCAGTTTGCTTTCGATAACCTGACAATGATAAGCTGGTTACTAAGCAGTTCTTTTTTGAAGAAGAAGAAAAAACAGTTCAGTTTCTGTTGGCTTTGCTAACAGACAGCTGGCTAGCTGCGCTAACATGCACAAACATAGTGCCCCCTGCCCACTATCAGGTCTCCACTGATTAGCTAACATTTGCTCTGGCTGCTCTGCACTGCACACGATGTGATTCCTGATATTTTTTGCAGTCGGGGAGCTAGCTCATTCAGCAGTTAACATAGATTAACAGTGTCCTGCACCCTAACCTTTTTTCTCTAAAAGCTGAATAAATTTTATTCCCAACCATGCAATAGACCTCCACGACAATTGTTCCTGTGAAATTTTCGTAAGTTTGGTAGGTGTGGCCAAGGGGCTTGATAATGGAGGGAGGGGAGGCTTCATTCCCGACCACAGCTTTAGAGGGGAGATGACTAGAATAGCAAAAGCATATATTTCAACCGAACTGAGCACTGTAGTCTGTATGACATGGTTATTATGTTATATGTTGTTCAATATATCATCTTTTGCTAAATAAATGCTATAATATGAACTTTTACTGAGTTTATTGAGACAATTATACAACAAGTTTACAAATCTAAACTTCAGCAGCAGGTCTGTCCAAACAGACCCTGTTTTTCCCATCATCCGGTGAGCAATGATGATAGGATTTCACTAATTTTATACATAATTGATTATGCTACATTTAAACTAAATAATCAGATAATATTTCACGTCTATTGTGAGATTTACGCCAATAAATCATGTCATATGCACTCTGTAATGAACACCGTTTTCACCTGAGCGTCTGATCTTTTAAATCAAAGGTGGAAATGTTCTTCCTCACTCCTCTCAAAAGACATCAGTCAAAGTTGGACAGTGCCGTGAATATCCCCCCGGAGAATGAGAACGCAAACATGCTCATCTGACTCTTAACAACAGAGTAGTGCCCACTGACGTGTGCTAAAGGCCAAAAAGTATACGTAACACCAATAGCCTTTGTTACTGTTGTTGCAGGAACATGGTGGCCACACTCCGTTCTACTCCAAAGTAGCCTGGGTGAGTAAGCAGCTTCATTTTGAGCTGCAAAACTTTACTGAAGCACCACTAACCTTGCTGACACAGCTCACGGTGCTAACTGAGCTAACAGCGTTAACATAGTAAACAATGCTAAAGGAGGTTTGTGGCTCAAAACTGAGTTGCTTACTCACAAATGTTTGTATAGTTTTTAAATGAACAATATGATTAATAACAGTATGCAAAGTCAAATGACCAAAAATTACCATTGTTAGCAGGTTGGCATGCTAAACTCCATGTGTCCATTATGCTAACTTAGTTAGAAATCAGTATAAACAGCCGGATGGAGTAAATTATAGAATTGTCAGTGCTAGTGTGTATCTGTGCAGTGTGCATCCTACTCCCAGGGTACGGGGTCAGACCATGATCTACATAACCTCAAATATATCTGTCTGTAATGCAGTGTTTTACTTATAGGATGACTTATGCCTTTATGATACTGTATATCTTTTAATAATCTAGAATTGGCCTGTTGGTCTGACCTATTTGTTAGTCCACCTCTCAGTCTTCTTCTTGCCTTAGGTGCATAGTTACATCCAGCACTATTAGCACTGCACTGCAGGTGTGCTGCTAGGAAGAAAAAAGGGAAACAACTCAGTGACAAGAAGGACTTTTAGCATACAGTCATCATTTGAAAGAAACAACAATAAAAGCAGTTTCATCAATGCAAATATAAGAGGCCTTCCTTAATTTCTATTTTCATTTTCCAGTCAGTCACAGTGTTTGTTTGCTAAAGTTATTTTTACTTCATTAATGTCTTGTTTTAATTAAAGTAACAGAGGTTGTTGACAGATATATTTCATAACAGTTTTAATTAATAAATATAATGACACAGCAAGGCCCTGTATTGTGGGAAAAATGCTGCTCATTAAGTGGAGGTGATGATGTGGTTTCTGGTGTGCTGTGACAGCTGTGGGAAAGTTTGGTACCTGTCACTCGTACTTCTTCAGTCTCCACCCCAGTTGCGCGTCCTCACCTGACAAGAAACATTTGTCCCACCCTTCCTCAGATCACTGTGAGAAAGGGTGGAACAGATCGTCTTTTCACACTAACCACAAACTGCCATTCAGCTTCTTAATGCTTTCAAAATGTGTTGAAAAGCAGATAGGGAAGGGCAGAGCAGCCAGGTAAAGAGAGGAAGAGAGGTGATGCAGAGTAATCAGGACCCCTCAGGTAGTCGTGAAACAACTGCTTAATGCCAGATCTCAGGCAAATGTTCATGAATGTTTAATTCAACTCTCAGGTTAATTGAATTCATCACAAAAGGCTGAGCTTTTCTCCTTCAGTCATGCTTTTGTAGGTTTTGTTCAAGGATCTTTGATCTGCTGTAAAAATCAAGGGAGTTCTGCTGTCCTAGCTGATCAATAGCAATTAACAAGCAGAAAAAACACTAGTCAAGGTGACTTTTAGTTCACTTAGACACCGTTCACACACTCTTACACCACCACTCTCTTGAATAAACTGAAGTCAGTCAAATGCACACTCATCTCCAAAGTCATTTTTCATCTGGCCCACCCAGGGATAAAACCATCTCTGATCTGAAGACATGCTGTGTGTGTGTATGTGTCTCTGTGTGTGAATGTGTGTGTTCTGGGGGTTGAGTCAGTTGTGGGTCTGGCAGACGACAGTGTGTCAGGTAGCAGGATTCAATATCGGACACCTGTCGGAAACAGTAACACACACACACACTCATACACACACTGATGACAGGGTCATTGGCAGGGCAAGACCACAGTGAAGTGTGAAAGAGCTCCCCAGTTGCTCCATTACACCCCCTGCTCTCCTCTTTTCTTTTCTCCCTCTGCTCTTTTCCTACACTCCCATTTCCCCTGCATTTCTTCTCCTTCCTCACACAGATTGTCTTTTTTATTTGCCACCACTTTCCCCCCTCTTATTATTTCTGTCTGTTTCTCTCTGCCCCTCCTCTCCTTCACCAGGTGCTGTATCCAGCTCGCTGCAGCCTGTGCAGGGCTGATAAAGCCTGGTTAGGTTATAGGAAAAGTCAGCGGGGCAGAAACAAAACGCCACCGCTGGGTTTTAAATCTGAGCGCTGTCACCCGAGCACCACTGGGCGTCTGCTGCTCTGGGATACGCTGGCTGGCTGGCTGGCTGGTTGGTGGGGAGGGCTGCTGTCGGGGTGACTGGCAGGCATGCTGAATGGGTGTCTGGCTGGCTGGGTGAATAGCTAACCTGCGTCATCCTGACAGGAGAGAGCGCTGCCTCAAGTGCATCATCATGGTAACCTTTCTTTTGGAAAAAAAAAAGTCTTACAAACAACATATATTAATGTTGCAACATGCAGCAGTGATATGTTATTAAAAGGTCAACTACATACTCATTCTGTGGCAGGAACTGAATTTTTTATTATTTTGCACCAAGTTTTCCAACTAAACATGCAAATTAGTGCACCAAAGAGAGTTCATAGAAGATAAATGCAGCTGACAGACATTTTCATTATTTATCAACAGTCAATTTTAGTTAGTTTTTGCTTAAGCAGACTAGAAAAGGCCAATAATAGTGATGTCCATCACAATTTCCCAGAGCCCACAGTGACGTTTACAGATGGCTTCTTTTGTCTGACAATAATTTAAGCCTTCTTTAAACCTATATAATGCCAGAAAATATTTTTAAAAAGGTCAGTCACAAGGTGCTAAACCCTACAGCATGTAAATGTACATTTCTGTGTGATAAATGGCACTGGATTACTTAGTTATCCAAATTATTGTCAATTTTCTGTTGATGCACTAATGAAACAACAGACAAACAGTTGCTTCACAGCTAGCTGTTTAATTTGCTTCTGCAAACTACCAAGTATGCAGTTTGTGGACACAGCAGCTGAAGGCCCAGATACACTAACCAGACATCAAAGAACTAGTGGCAACAAATGTCGACTGTTGGGTTGCCTCACCTGTGTCTTGGCCAAAAAGTTGCATTTGAACACACCGCAAAGACCGCAGCCAACGGCCAACTAGCACGTCTGCGTGAGCAGAAATAACTCTCCATACCAGCAGACAGCGGTAATCTGTGTTCATTATTCTAAAATGGAAACCAGGAGACCGACAGGACAGATTCAAGATGCTTACTAGCCAGTTAGCACATTAACAACACAACCCGACGTTGAAAGAACAGATTTACCATGCACGAGCACACAATTACACAAACAGTTACACAACGTTTTTGCTAAAAGAAAAAAATAATAATCTTACCTAATATAACAAGTTTGTTTCAGTCACTCATGCCCTCTTGACATTAGTTTGTTTCCTTTCTCTTCTCAGTCAGGGTGATTTCTCTCACCAATGTGCTAAACATGCTGAATCAGCTGAAAAGTTGCCGACAAGGGCCTACTGGTGCCAATGGTGTGTGACAGCACAACAGTAGGGCGACGGCCCAACATTGACCGATGGCAGACTGTCGGCCTGGTGTGTCGGGGCCATAGGTATACAGATATATTTGTAAATGAATGTTTTCCTGGCCTGGGAGTGATTCGGGATCCCCCAGGAGGAATTGGAAGCCTTGCTAGGGAGAGGGACGTCTCAAATACTTTGCTCAGCCTGCTGCCCCAGCGACCCAGCTTCAGATAAGCTGTTGAAAATGGATGGATGGATGTTTTCCTGTATGTTTTGGCCTCTCGTCCACACAAAAGAGTTTTAGGTCACTAAAACAGAATTTTTAAAACTCCTTTAAAGTTGCAGATTTTTCAAAAAATCTGTTTGCCTGTGTAAACATGTTCAACGGAACGTTTCGGAAACAGTGACATAACCTCCTCATTTTGCGCATGGCCATTGTTGCTTTGTGTAATGAGCATATGCTAGAAACAACAACAGTGGTGGACTACCAGTTTGCTTAGGGTTGTGTTAGCACTGCTTGTTCTCATGACTAATTAACACCTAAACTAGGTATTGCAGAACACTGACGAACCAAGGCATCTGCTGCACCCAGTGTTTTTGCTCTGATGCAGTGTTCGCAGTTTAAAATCTGCCAGAAATGACTGTTTAGGATCAAGACCGGTCAAACCAGCAGATGGTGAGAAAATGGGATTGTTGTTAATAAGGAATGGAAGGAACTTTTAGATGTCCAGAGCATCATTCATATGTTTGAATGAGCTCCTTTAACCTTTAAATGAGCGGTGATGTCATCTCCAGTAGGTGTTTTGTAAAAGGCAATGTTAGCTTGTACACTTTACTACCTTTGTGACGAGAGGACACTGTTGAAGACAGATAATGCAGGCAAATGATTGGGGTCATTTTTGCATTCTAGTGTGGACAGATATTTTGTAAAACAGAGATCGCATGGACAGACTTACTTAACAGAAGGGGAAAATATCTGTTTTTTTTAAACGTCTGTATGTGTACGTGTAGACAGGAACTGATTCACTGGCGTTGTGTCACATGGCCAATAGCCATATGTTGCCAGGAAGATGAGCCCATATAGGCAGACTCATTTACTGACAAACAGGTACTGGAATAGATGGTGGCACGGACACATTGAGTGGCAGACAGCAATGATAGCAGCACAGGGTGCATTCTGAGACATGGTTTTCTTTTGTCTGAGAGGGAAATGAGGGGAGAAGGAGAAAAGAAAGAAAATAGCATACATAAATACACCGATGTAAAAAGGACACCCTGTTGTAACAGGCGACCAGACAGAAAATGACAGAGAAACTCAGACTACCTTCCCCATTTCCCCTCACCCCTCCCTCCCCCTCGACTCACTCTGCGTGTCCTCCCCTCCCTCGTAAATGTTAACTCGCTAAAGAAAACACAGACAAGTGCTCAACCAGACAGTGTGTGTGCGTGTGTATCTGTGTGTGGTAAGAGGCATCATACTTACGCACACATAAACAGGAGCCAGACAGTGTGTATGAAGTGCAGCTTCAGTGAGTCCATCAAGTGTAATAATTGCAATAAATTCCCTCCTGGCTGCTTCTCTCAGCATCCTCTCCTCTCCTCCCCTGCATCCCTTCATCACACTCTCCCTCCTTCCCTACATCAAACACTCCCTCCCTCCCACCCTGCCTCCATCCATCAAGCCCTCCTTCCCTACACCATCAAACCCTCCC
>JAPZEB010000025.1:27277730-27288610 GCA_029783705.1 Chaetodon striatus | reverse complement strand
CAGACAATGAAGAACACAGTCACTCACTCTGACCAATGGGGTAACTTTATCACTCATTCTGTCACTCACTCACTCACTCACTCGTTCACTTACTCACTCAAAGACAGACGTTTCTGTTTTTATGGCTGGCCTAAAATGAGACCAGCCACAAAATATTAAAGGATGATACACTATAACTGAACATTGAAAGGGAATTCAGGCACAGCTGCAATACCGCAGAATGCAGTGCAGTCGCAGCTTGTGCGTCTCCAGATGTGTTGTTAAAGATGTGAAAAGTCTGTTGCAACTACTTCCCTTTAATTACATGTAAACAACCTTTTATAATTGCTGAATCATCTTCATGTGCCTCAATATTCAGTACTGCAATTTCTGTGTGTATTGGCATTTGTGAGTGGATCAGACCGGTGATAGTGTCTGAGGTGAAAAGTTCACAGTGCTGCAGAGATGAAATCCGTCCTCAGTGGAAATAATATGCACTGTGCTGCCCACAGTATTAGCCTCTGTCAACCTGACCTTAACTGTTTCTCATTAAAACATAATCACTTACTCTAATTATGATTGTTGTAATTGAAGTCATATGCAGGCATAGAGAGAAGGCCCAGCTTTTCCTCTGGGGACATGCCGACCCGTGACATGACGACTGGCCTCAGTCAGAGCACAAAATGAAATCTGCTTACCTTGACATTTATTGTTCTGTTGTAAGAGACGAGATCTACAGAAATTCATTGAAATTTAGTACAACCCACATTAAATTACTGCTTATCCAGACATGAACAAAAAGATAGTTATAAGAGCGATACTCCATTTTAATTAAATATACCAGAGTAACAGTGTTAGCAGAGGTATCACAGACAATAGATTATGGTGAATAAATAACTGAAGATTTAAAGAGTAGAGTACTGAGTGTCTCTCTCTTATACACACAGACACACACACAGTTTTCTTTGTTCTTTTATGTTGAGTTTTTCATTATCTTTTTCCCCTCACTTTCTGTTTGTAATTCATTTTTTCATTGCCTAGATTTGTCACAGAAGACATTTTGACATCAGTGGGGGGCCAGGTGTAAATAGATGCACCTGACTAGAATAGATCAGTCATTAATGTTATTTGTAACACCTGTGCTTTTCAAACTATGATGAGTCAAAATGTCTGCTGGGCAAAAAGACCTGTTATACCCCGCTCATGCTCTCTGGAAACAAAAAAAAAGACAAAAAGGTTTTTACTTGGCTGAGATGGAATAGTTGGTGTATTAGTTAAAGCAAAAAGCTACAAAGTTTTAAGGAAACAGACCTGTAAGTACTTGAAACATGTCATTTAAACCACTGATGCTTCCACTTCACTGAAAGAATGATAAATGGCAACAGACAAAAACTTTCAGATCTTTATGGAGTGATGAGGGACTGTAACCTTCAACTAATGAATACATAAAACAAACAGAAATGCCATATTTATATCATGATTTCCACATTTTTTTCCTACCATTTTGGATTCAACTGGCGCTCTTTTAATTTGATCATTATGTTGTGCCCTTTGCTATGTGTATGCTTTACCGTCATTACTGGCATTACAGTGATGCTGCAGGACTGAGGTGATTGTGCATCATTTTCTTTTCTCAACTACCTCTGTTATGTAGCCATGCAGATAGTTTTGTTTTTATTTTCCCAGGTTTTGAGTATTGCCAGTGAGATTTCAGCCCTTTTTTTCAGCGGTAGGAAATATAAAACCGATTTTATGCTCAGAAATCTGTTTACAGGTGTTGAGGAGTGCTTCTGCTTTTGTGAAAAAAAGTTGTATACAGCCTTTTGTGGCTCCAGAGGGAGCTGCATGAAGTCTAATAAATTAATAAGGGTTTTAATGACAGGTTTCATCATGATACGATATTAGTATGATATTTGCTGACATCGCAAAGTTTGCCAAAAATAAAGGTGTATCAAAAGATGACAACATACAACATATTAATGTTTTCACTTTGCATTGATGATATTGAATCAATATATGGATCCAGACAGATGTATCGTCATACCCTTATACCTCAGGTGATGTCACTTGAGTCAACTTGAGGACTGAAACTTTGAAAAAGAAAACAATTTGGAGGTGTTTAGTTAGAACGAAGAGAGCTTACCAGATGCCACTGGACCACTCCTCATCTCTGAGGCTAGCAGCTCAAGGCTACATTAGCCGCTACTAGCTTAACATACCCGACTGCACTGTCGATTATATCAGTGGAATTGAACTCGCTTTAAGGTACATTGTGGGTAATGTATGCACCAGGTTTTGGACAAGGAAGAAAATTATGTGGCATATGAAAAGCAATATCTGCTGCATTGATCTTGATCCTTTTTTTAACTCTACAATTGTAATTTTGACAGTTTTATGGGAATGTGATGCTAAATGTTTTTTTGGAACTACTTTCTATCAAAGAAATAGTCTTTAAGTTGTTATGTATTCTTTATGTACTGCTCCGTGTGATTACTGTTTGAATTCATAAAAACTTACCAGAAGAGTAAAATGTCCATATAAAAACTGTCGATGAATCTCACACACACATACTGTATCTACACATCAAACCAAGACTATTTGCATGGATGTATATACCCCTGGGTGTAAGTAAAAGACAGAGCTAGCATCAACAGTGTCACCCAGACAGCAGATCTCAGTACAGCCGTTGTGTTGTTTCTTCCAGAATAAAGCCATCCTCTGTGTGTTCCATCATATGAACAAACAGCTTCTTCAGACAGACTTATGCAGATAATACACCCATGAAGTTGACTGATGACATTTTCAACAGCATTCTCTCATGTCGCCTCCCAGTCCGGATTTTCAGGCTGCTGCAGTGAATTTCACATTCTGCCATTTTGTCTTTGATTGCTGAGAGTTTGGAGTCCTGCTGTGATGTTTCCATTGGCAATGTTAACCAGAGCACACATCGGAATGTGCCTCCTCCACTCACCACTGATTTGTCAAAGCAATTTGACTTGCAGCTGAAGCTCGCTCAATCGCGTAAATGACCACGAGCACGGAGCGGTTGACAGAACCTTTATTCTGAGGAAGATGGGATCTCCGAGACAGACATCTCACTCTGTGAGAGTATAGAGAACCACACTGACGGACTGACTGAGTCACTGACAGACTGACTTATAACTTAACTGGCTGCTCCCTGTTGTTTCCTATGAGGTAATTAAACTGAACATAGAGCCTAGTGGGGCTGGCATGCAGAGTGTGTGCTGCTGCGTAGTTAAGTGTTTGATTAATGCACTTCAAATCTTCACACACACACTCACACACACACACACACACACACACACACTAGCTTTGTGAATATGTGTATGCATCCTGCTGTTATTATTAGTGTGGTCAACTACTGAAGATATAGAGAAATCACTCCAGAGCCGAGCCTTCTCTCTGTTCTCAGAGCACACATGTTACATAATTCATCAGCTGTGTGTGAGTGTATGTGTGCGTGTGTGTCTGGGTTAGTTTTGGTCAGTCTCCGCTGAGGCCCTGCGGGGTTGAAGAGGGGAATGAAGTCATCGAGCGGTAGTAAACAAACCTGCCAACATTCAGATGTAGGTAGTCACACGTGGTAGATACCTGCAGGGTTAACGTAAGGTTTTGTTTACTGCGCGGGGTTCAAGTCAGGTAAAACACACACACCTGCACACCCTCACACACACACACACACACACACAGACACACAGACGTCTGGCCTTCCGCTCAGCCCCGTCTGTGTGTCTGTCTGCATCTGTGTTCAGTGCCTCGTTATCCATGCCGGTTTTCTTTTGTGAACTTGTTATTGTATGTATTGTGATCTCAGGTGATGTTTACATGGAACAGCATGTTCAGCTGTTCAGGCAGACACAAACCAAGGCCATGATGCCAACGCTGAAAAACAGCTTTTTACTCCCATCACACTCTTTCACCTTAATAGTATTCTTAACAGTTCCCCAGACCCGCAGAGAATTGTCACCCAGTGCTGCAGCTCAGCTCAAGCAAGCAGCTCAGCCTCTTTTAGCTTATTGTTTTGGTTCCTGGCCTTTAGATTTTGTTTTTGTTCGCCCTGTCAGCACCAACAGCGGGCCCACTAAACATTACCTGCCGTACCAAACAGCAGACACAGTTAGGAGTTGGTGGAGATCATGCGCACAGGAACATGTTTTCACTGAGGGGTAATCCTTGATATAAATGTGCACACATGACTATGTATGAGCATGTGCTTAGACAGGAACTACAGGAAAACTGTTCGGCCATTTTACAGACAGCCATTAAAGGTCCAGTGTGTAGGCTGTAGGGGGATATATTTGCAGATGTGGAATACAATTTTTGTATCTTTGTTTTCATGACTGTGTAATCACCTTAAACTAAGATTTGTTGTGTTTTTGTCCCCTTAGAGTGAGCTATTTATATCTACATATGGAGCAGGTCCTCCTCCACAGAGTCTAAGTTGTTTCTACAGTTGCCTGGCTCTAGATAGGGCCATTGGTGTTTTCGCATCAGCCACTGTAGTTCTCCGACACACTTGGCACATGCATAGACTGTAAAATAATGGATGATGCCATCATGACATTACTCATTGGATTGTGGTTTTTGAAGCCTCAAGTTTGGCATTTAGGCCGTCACCTACTTGTTTTTTTGGAGCCAGAGGTGAGGTGTAGAGCTGTGGAAAAGCAAGGGGTGGATCTGACTCATAGACTGTGGTGACACCTCACAGACAGCCTGTCACTCAAAGTGGCCACGCCCTTAGTTATATGTAACCTGAAGCCTCAAAACAATTTAAAAGGGTGCGATATATGAAAAATTCACCCCTGTGCAGTTGTCATGAATGTTGAAATTAGCTTTAGAGACAAAACCATTTTTTGTACCAGGCTGTAAACTGTTTAATAATGCTGTGAAGTTAGACATCTCAAGATGGGGAATTATGGGGATTGACTCGCTTTTGGAGCCAGCCCAAAGAAGCCATTTGAGGGACTGCAGTTTTTGGCACTTCTAAGTTGGCTTCATTTTTTAGCCCCAGAGGTTGCCACTTGGCCATATGGGAGAAGTTTTAGCTGGTTGCAGTCTGCAACCTCATGGCTAGATGCCACTAAATCCTGCACATTAGACCTTAAATGTTAGTCCAAAGAATATGTGCTCCCTCGCCTCACAATTTCTCTCCGGACTGCATGTGCCAAAATTTCTAGCATTTCATTTGAAATGGTGTTGGACATCCAGTTGACTGTTTGTTAAAGCAAAGTCACCTGTCTGCTTGTCACCTGCACCATCACTAGAGACTTAAAACTTAAAACTCTATTTCCAATGGCTATGCCCCAGCAGTTGAACCCCCTCGGGCCCAAGTAGCCTAATGTTATGGATCTTAAAAGCAACTCCAAAACTCAGTTTCTTCATGTTATTGACTAGCTATTGCTATTGCAAACTGCTCTGCAAGTTTACCTAACCCCGACTCTTGCACTTTGGCCTGACATGATATCATTGTTGGCAGATCAAGGGAATGATTAAATTCGCACATTTTAAACTTTTTTTTTTTCATATATTTTCTGACAGTCACCTTATCATATGCTGTACACAATTTAAAACAAATGTTCGGATAGCCCATTAGTCATGACAAAATAGCTAACTATTTACAGACTGTTTTGTTCCACTCTTTGTCAATAGGAGATGCTGTAGCACCCTCAGCACCCACCTTCTCATGGCCATGGTGGAGATCAAAATAGAGATGAATGAAGAATAAATATTGGATTTAAATCTGCCAAAACACCAGAAACATGATGAATGCTACTGTGTCTGTGTCTGCTGGATGTCTACATAGGTAATTGTTAGCTAACAGGTTCACTGTCAACTTTATATAACTTTATATAACTTAATAATGTCTCAAATGTTGGATTTGTAGTTTGTTGTTGGCCCTGCCTGTGTTCCCTTAAACACAGTCACATCTGTGTTAAGACATGCAGAACATTCCCACACCTCTACTAACCATGATGGGAACCATGTAAAGTCAACAAGTGAGATCAGATCTTTGTCAACTCAAGTGGGGTCTAGTCTGGGTTGGATTTTTTAGGAAATATGCTGGATTCCTATGTGTCACTAAGTAACAGGTGGTCTTCCGCTGTTGTCTAAAATAAAACAAATTAAAGAAATAAAAATCATTTCCAGCCATTTGTTCTCTTCAGAAAATAGAGAGGAAGCAATGTTCTCTCAGCAGGAACTGAAAAAGAAAAAAAGAATCTCCCTCTAAATCTAACCAGTGTCATCCTTTCTTCACCTACATTTTCTAACAACCCCCTTGAGGCAGTCGATATACAGAGAGACAATACTGCAGAGTCACTCTCAATCCCAGTCTACCTCCCTCTTTCTCATCCTTCTGTCTCTCCCCTTTCTGCATTTGACACATTTTCTCACTCTGCCTCTCCCTTGGTGGTCACCTTTTTCTGTCCATCTCCATTTATCTCACTCTGTCTGTCATCCTGTCCTCCTCCCTCCTCTGCTCCGTCTCGCACTGTGGTCTCCCACCACAGTCAATCCATATTGAGCTGTACTAATGTGGAGCCCTCGCCCATCTATAAAGTGACTGACAGCTCGGGGTGATTAGATGAGGACCTCCTGCCCCTCTGCCTGCCTGCTGCCTGGGGCGGAGGCCTCACACACACTGGATATCTGTCTGTCTACCTCTTTACTTGTCTATGCAGTGGTGAAATTATACATACTTAATTCTTTACAAGCCTGAAATGTCACTATGTCAAGTTTCCACCACCACATACTGTATTTAGTGAGAACAAATGTAGCTGTGGCACTTTGTGGTGTGAGCAGACTGTAAGGACTTAAAGTTTGGAATTCAATAAATGCAACCAGTTCTCATTCACCAATTACTGATGCTTTGTCACGTCCCTTGGCGTGTTTGAGGGACACATGGGGCACCCTTTAGCGTCTCTATCTGACGCACAGCTGAAGCACATAGTAACACACAGTAAATGCAGCGAAACTTACTTGGTTAGGTTTAGAAAAAAAGAGCATGTTTTGAGTTAAAATAAGTACGTTATTGTGCAACATAGGGTGTAGATACGTTATGCGGGTGACGTCGTTGCAAGACAACCATACCTAAATTATGTAATGTTTCGTTAGAGCAACAGAACACAGATCCAGAAGTGAGGTTATGTTACATTACGTAAAACAATGGGACATAGGTACGTACTGTAAGTTACACAATGTTATGTTAAAACAACATTGAC
Source organism: Chaetodon striatus (assembly GCA_029783705.1). Taxonomy (NCBI): domain Eukaryota; kingdom Metazoa; phylum Chordata; class Actinopteri; order Chaetodontiformes; family Chaetodontidae; genus Chaetodon; species Chaetodon striatus. Next base: position 27,281,390 of record JAPZEB010000025.1, on the reverse strand, counting down.
ATTTGGTGTCACGTGGGACATGAATCACAGTCTCCTGGATGAAAGGTTTTTTTTTGTTTGACCCGTCCACCTACTCCGCCTTTCCCCCCCACGTGGACTTTCTCAGCCTTTATACTACATCACTTACTCTCAGTGTCTAATGGGTGGGTTTACATTGGAGTTAGTTGAAAGACTGGTGTGTCTCATAAATACGGTAGAGGGCGCCTTTGGCCTCAATATTACAAGATGAGGGGCATGCCAAAGCGTCATTATTTGACGGCCTGGGAATGAAAACGGGTTGGGAATTTCAATACAGCTACTAATCACAGGAACCCTTCAGTGCTTGGACATTTTTTGAACATGGGCTTATCTTGTCAGGGATTGGTTGTGATGGTTCATATCAGCTTTGTCTCTGTGCATTCTTTGGACAGACTGATCCATACATGTTAGCGTAGTGCAGGGCTAAGGTTTCTGAGCAGCAACTAACCTTTGCTAAAAGAGGAGGAATACATGTCTTTCTAGCTGGCAAGCCTACATTTAGCAATCGCTTGGTTTTCACCTGCTTTATGAACCATAATCTCCGTTTTAAATGTTCACGTTAAATCCAAAAGATGCAACATATTGTGGCCACTCAGCTCAACGTCATCACTCTTTAACCTTTATCAATATCACTGATCACCACTACGAATGTCTATTTAATATGTCCCCTGCTACACTGACTAGCATGTTTAGAGTGCCGTTGCAGGTTCAGTGTGTAGGATTTAGGGAGATGTATACGTTGGCAGAAATGGAATTTATATTGATAAATCTTTTTTCTTCAGTATAAAGTCAGCTGAAAATAAAAATTGTGTTTTCAGCTGATTATATCTACAGTGGAAGCAGATCCTCGTCCAAGGAATCAGCCATGTTGCACTGCCATGTTGCTACACTAGCCTTGAGCAAACAAACAAATACTGGCTCTAAATAGGGCCATCGGCGTTTTGGTGTCATGGTGTTTTGTCGTTTTGGCATCTGCCACTGTTAGCAGCCCCTTTGCAATGAATTCAACAGCATCAGAAAAACACAGATTTTTAATGTGAAACTGCTCCATTCAGTTTTTTTCAGCAGTTAAAATCACCGGGTCAAGTTGTTTTGGAGAGGAAGAGACCTCTGTGGATTATTCGGCTCCAGGTAAAACTGTCTGGATTTTAAGTTATCAGAGATAAAAGGTGGATGGCGTGACATCTGGGCAAGACGGCTGCCAAGCTTCAGACCTCTGTTCAAGACCAATAAACAACAACACGCAGTTTTTAGCAAGATACTGAGGCGGTTCCAGCGGCTTTCAAGCCACCAAATGTGTTGTTGTTTTTTTTTTTATATAAAAAAGTAAAGTAATATTACATTGCATAATATAAGCATTGCTCTTACTTTTGCTGTTGAGTAATGAAATTATATTTTCAGTTAGTAAAATGTAGTAAGGAAATTATTACAATTGCCCAACAGAAACATAACATTGCCAGAAATGACTAAAACTACAAACATAAAGGAAGTTGTAGTCAACCTTTTCCTGTAAGAATCTGCCTGCCAGCTTTATGTCAGAAGACATTGTACCCATGTTATGCAGAATTCTGTTGAATAAATACAACAGTATATCAGCTATGATGTTATTCAATGATGGTTCAGACAGTTCCCAATGTCTTAAGGCTACTTATGGTTCAGCAAGCTAGTTTTAAACTATAACGAAGCATTCTGCATAGCTTTGCAAAGAAAGCTTGTTTCAAAGTGTGAGCAGGCAGCTGAGCCCTGTGGGACCCCACAGGTGATGAGTGCTGAGAAACAGGATGAGTTGTGTATCATGAACAAGAACATGCTGTTAAAAGACGATCAAGAGATGCCAGCCATCCGACACCACGCACACAATCACACACATGCTTACGGCAATCAATTAAAATTGCATGATCTTCTGTGTAATATTTTGGCGGTACGGTGTAAAAGGAGAGGCAGTCTAACCCTGGATTCTCACAAATACAGTTGAAAACAACATCTAAGCACAAAATACACAAAAACCTTTAATGAAAATACAAGCTTAAAGAGGAATATTGTAGCTCTAAGGATCTAGGCTGTTTCTTCTTTAAACCCGTGCATGTGTGATAGCAGAGAATGCCAGCATAGCACTGGTCAGAGAGCTGTTTATAATGATGGAATCTGTATCAAAGATACCTTTGAGGAATTTGGTGGGAACACTATCTATTGAACAAGTAGAGCACCTCATATGGGACACAGTTTGCTGTGAAAACAACAGGGAAAAGGGTTCAGAGTAGCAGAGCAGAGTTTTCTGACATCACAGATGAGTCCCAGTTAAGAGGAAAATCTGGATTTTTGTGTTTTTCTTTCTTGTTTTTTTTTTTCTTTTTGGCAAAGAATGCCCAAAACTCCCCCTTCCCTTTGTGAACATGGCTGTGTTTTATTCTGCATTCAAGTGATGTGGGAATATTTGCCAGAACATGTAGCAAGCGCTTAACCAACATGATTAAGGTTACTAAGTCACAATCAAGTGATAATATGAACAAGTTTTAATTGTTCTCTCTTGTTTTCCTGCCTAACACACTTGCACTTGGTGAATCATTCATTTAAGTTTGCAGCAAATCAAAAACTACAGCATCAGCCACAAACAAAACGGAAGCTGTTGTGTCCTGCACTTCCATTTCATGATGGTAAATTACAGTTAAGGGCAGCACACACCGGTGGTGTATGACATGCATCAAAACAACTGCACACATTGTTTAATGTGTAAGCCTGCAAACCAGTGGCGTGGAAAGTACACACCAACCAGGGTTTTTCCTGGCTCAGAATGGGCCTTTGGGGGATGACCACACATAACAGCATGATCAGTCTGTGTACAGTAAAGGCAATGAGTCTGTGTTACCTTACCTATTGTTCAGAAAACTTTGCACTTCCCTGTTTTTTCTGACCACCACCAAATGTCTGCTATGCCTGAGTAAATGAAACCCCAACTACCAAATCTGGTTAAAAAAAGCTTTTAAAAAATATTGCAACATGGAATGGGAGTGAGTGTGAGGTAGAGCAGTGTGGGACTGGTAGAAGGGGAGGCAGTCAATGTCTGTCAATGTAACAATTTCCAGACAATCAAGTCTGGAGAGTTGCCCTTGCCCTGTTTTATGTGTAGCACATAAACAGTTGTTGTGTCAGATGTGTTCCTACCTACTGGAAATAGGTAAGGGGTGCTTGTAATTCATCATTTTAAATTTTTTTTACCAGAAACAGAACAGCTTTTAACTTACAACCCTAATTCCCCATAAGTTGGGACGCTGTGTAAAATGTAAATTAAAAACAATATGCAAAAATTTGTGAATCCTTTTCCACCTTTATTCAATGCCATACAGTACAAAGACAAGATGTTTAAAGTTCAAACTGATAAACTTTATTGTTTTTCGTAAATGTACACTCATTTTGAATTTGATGCCTGCAACATGATCCCAAAATGTTGGGACAGGAACATTTTTACCACCCTGGGACATCACCTTTTCTTTTAATAACACTCAGTAAGTGTTTGTGAAGTGACGATACTAACTGTTGAGGTTTTAAAAGAAAAATTATTTTCCAATCTTGCTTGTTATATGACTTCAGTTGCCCAATAGTCCAGGATGTTTGTTGTCTTATTTTGTGCTTCATCATTAACCA
>JAPZEB010000025.1:27127901-27145675 GCA_029783705.1 Chaetodon striatus | reverse complement strand
TGTGGCTGGATTTGAGGGTCTGTTGAGGCTAAATTAAATAGGCTTATCAAAACATCGATTGTTTTTTATTGTTCCACTACTTACTTTTCATTATAGTGATAACTGGTACAATTAACGATAAAATTTGATGGTTGTCTTGGTTCTCTACACTGTGCCACAGCAACACTAAAATGCGCTATGTGTGCATCAAGAAGACAATTCCAGCAGATGTTTAAAAGTTATTCATAAGTTACTTTTCCTGGTAAATAAGTACTTTCATATGCAGTAATTGGTAAAGTACATCAACTACTTCTGAGGAAAATAACCAACAACTGTAACTGATTACTAATTTTTTGTCACTTGTACAACACTGGTCATTAGTAGGCATTGATTGGCTTTAAATGTTCACAAGACAAAAAGATTGGGAACCGGTGACATAAGGATACACTACTTGAAGAAACCAGATGGTAAAGGGTTATTTTGGTTTTCAGAACAGTGGTTCCCGAAATGTAACTTTACCTCAGCATCTCTCTGCCTCATGGCATGTTAGGTGAATTTGGCTCTACAAGTTTTTTTCCAGAATACCTCACTCCTGTTCCTCTCATATGTGGTTGATGACATTGCCAGAGGGTCATTTAGTGCCATTGTGGTTCTCTATCTTCACTTTCAGCACTTTGTTCCCTCAGCCGTACCTGTACCACATTAGGTGACTCATATTGTGACAAATAGGTTAAAAACTCTGTCTCAAATGTCTTGTGTGAGGAATGGGCGCCATAGTGCAATACTGTTGTTGCTTCATCATACTAATACTTTCATTAATGAGGAGGGCTTCAGTCATTTGTTTAACACTTCATCACCTCACTCGTCGCCTTTCATCTCGCAAAAGAAAAGTTGTCGAGCTTGTCTGCCGTTGTTGTTTTGCACTAAGCACCTCATTCCTCCACTCTTTGGTGGTTAATGTCGGTTGGTTTTACTGGCTTAGGTTTCGGTCTTCACAGCGTTTTTATTTTTTTCCGCCCTCCATGTGGTTTGTGCTAGTTGGCCCTCTTCCTCTCAGTCTTACCCCACCCCTCCCCTGTGGCTGCTGTGGTGTGGGCAGAGGCAGGTTTGGGTGGGTTTACGTTTCAGCTCAGGCTCGACATTAACCCACCTTAATGCAGACGAATAAGCTGGGGAGGATTACTGCGGCTGGGAAGACTGGGATGGGTTGGGTTTTACTGGACTGGGCTGGTCCCTGCTTTGATTTTTTTGTGTTTCCTGCAAGTTTTCAATTTTTTGTAACAATATATACGTTATTTTACATTTATATAAGCTTTATGTCCAGTGGTTATCAAATATCTGACAGCTTCTTTTAGTTTCGGGGTTTTGTCTTGTCTATGCTTGATCCCATCCCTGTTGTATGAAAATCTGCCCAGGCGGATTGTGGGTAATACACTCGAAAATTGTACAGAGATTTGTGGAGGCGATGTCCGCTACAATCGAGGCATTGTAGCTCAAATAGCTGAGTGTACATTGTGTCATTTTTCTTACGGAGCTCCACAAGCACACAAGGACACTCACTGTAAACACAGACACTACACACACACACACACACACACACACACATTAAGTGAGTGAGTGTCCAGCAGTGAGTAACATATGAGTCAGAGGTCAGACAGGGTGCCAAGACCAGACAAGGTCAAGACTTCTGCTCAGAGCGAACCGACAACTCACATCAAAAGAGACTCAAACTGCAGACAAGGAAGCAGCAAGTGAGAGGAAGAAGGGATAGACAGAGGAAAGAGAGAAACTGAAAGAGGAAGACAATGAAGAAACACAGAGAAAGAATGATGGTGGTTGAGGGAGGGATACAAGAATAAAGACTGATAAAGGCAGGAAGAGTTGGGAGAACACAAAAAGTGAGTTGTGGGAGAGAAAGAGGAGGGTGGGCACATGGGGTCAGAGGAGATGGGGGGCAAGTAGAGACGCAGGAAGTGTTCGAAGGGACAGAGTGGGAGGACAAGAAAAAAAGGACCAAACCATGAAACAATGAACAAGAGACGAGAGGCAGACGTGACTGTAAGGCAGTGATCATTGTCTCCCAGCGGTGCCCTGATCTGGGAGGTCAGGCCCAGATCAGCTCTGATGCTGGTGTGTGTATGTGTCACTGTGTTGTTTGTTGAGGACAGAAACACCGCGGTTATTCAGTATCTCCACAAAGAAACCACTGTATGCTGGGACAGACACCAGGGTCTCAACACTCATCTTTTCTGTGATTTGAAGCTTTTGTCTGTTGAATTCTCTGAACCATACACACTCATACACACTATGTGACAGACTGACTGGGAGTTTGACCTGTGCTACCCCCTGCTGGTGAACATAGGATATAACCGTTGCTCATAGCAGTGCTCACTCAGGGATACTCCGGCTTATTCAAAAGTCTTAACACTTTTAAGTTATATATAGTTATAATATTGTTTCACAGTGGAGAAAACAAAACGGTCCATTTTGTAGCTTTTGATCATAAGATTATCATTAGCTGACAGTTTGCCCAGTTGTCATGAACTGTAAAATGTTTTTGTAAAAAAAATAAAAAAAAACACTTGACATTAGATATTTTGACTTTTCAATATAAGTTTACAAGCCAAGAACATCTCTCTCTCATCCCACTTTGGAAGGAGCTGCTCTCATCTCTAGGAACCTGACTGAGTTTATCAGTGGTTCTAACCCAGAGTTGAGATCAGGAAGCAAAGTCGTAGTCTTACACGCTTCTCTTAGCTTCCTCTAGAGCAGTTACCCACCCATAATGCCATAAAAACAGTGTCTGTCCCCTGACCACTTGAATTATTTAAATCTAAAGTAAACAAAAGAGGAGTTGAACATAAATGCCTAATAAAAATTAATCTCCTCTGCTAAAGTGTTTTTAAGTGTGCACTTTAAAACACCAGATCTGTCATCTAAAGCTGTGTTAGCGATTTCTCATGTTTATCTGTTCTGTGCACACAACGTCTATTGCATGTCTCTCCGTCCTGGGAGAGTGATCCCTCCTCAGTTGCTCCTCTTGAGGTTTCTACCCTTTTTTCCCTATTAAAGGTTTTTGTTGGGAGGGGGGAGTTTTTCCTTATCCACTGTGAGGGTCCAAGGACAAATACCTTTGTGTCATTTATTCTGTCACTTAATTCTGAAAGCAGTATATGACACCAAAAATCTGCAAAAACATGTCTGTCTTCCTCTTTCCACTTCTTCTCATGACATTTGCTAGATATTTGTCCTGATTACTGAAAACAACCAACCAGAGCTGAGGAGTCTCTTACCCAGCTGTCAGTCATGTCGACCACTGCTTGTGAACTGTAGTCAAACTGTCAAACCATGTCAATCGGGATTCTGTCACTGTATCAACTGAAATGTTTTCAGAATCATTTTTTAGTGTACTGTTTAGCTGTAAAATGACAAAGTTTGTGAGCCAGCCGCCACGTTGGAGACAGTCAGTGGAAGTACCAAGCACCACCCACCGATCAGACAAACTTTCATTTAGCAGCTAAACAGTAGACTTAAGTATGTTTCTGAAAACATTTGAGGTGAGAAATTTGCAATACAGTTACAGAATCTTGATGCGTATTTGATCAGTGTTGTCTAGTTTGACAGTTTGACCTCAGTTCATGAGCAGTGATTGACATGATTGAGACCTGCGTTAGAGATTCCTCAGCTCTCACTGGTTTTCTTTCACAAGTGGTAATGCCATTAGAAGCTCTACGAAGAGGAGGATTATGATTTTTCTCACAGATTATCTGTCTTAAGCAGAAACTGAGAGTTTCAGCAAATTTGACAAAAAGTTTTTAAAAAGTTACCACCTACAGCTTTAAGGACGTCTGTTATCAGGCTTACTGTAGGGTTTTTTTTACATTGCTTGTCTAAGCTCCAATGAAGACAGAAAAGAAACATAACACTTTGACTAAGTAAAGTATTTTTAGATACTTTGTTTACTATAATCCCAACAATTTGAATGGTTCTGTTTCATTCAGTATGTATCATTGTACTAAAATATTATGCCATACAGCCTCAAATCAGGCTTTCTAAAACTATGCAGATGTTTTAGGTGTGCTAATGAACTTCATAACATTTTTGGAAATGTACATCCTTGTGTTAATGTAGTGATTACAGTTATTTTGCACCTGCACATCTTCATTGTAAATGTGTGATGCTAATCCCCCTCTCTCCTTTTTGTGTGTTTGTGCAGCTGAACTGGAGTTTGTTCAGATCGTCATCATCATCGTGGTGATGACAGTGATGGTGGTGGTGATCATCTGCTTGCTCAACCACTACAAGCTCTCCACCTGGTCCTTCATAACAAGGCAGAGCCAGGCCCGCAGGCACGACCATGCCCTGCAGCAGGTCAGTAACACTCTGCGTGTGTGTGTGTCTGTGTGTAACAGTGACAGACAAAGAGATACTGTTTGTGTTGGGTTGTGTTTCGTTGCTCTGGCAGGGCTGTTCTTACAGCATCTATGCCAATAACATTTTGATCTAAACTGATAGTGAGTGAAAAACTGCGCGCGTGTCTGTCTGTTCATCTGTTCTCACTGCATGTCCGTGCGGAGTCTTTGTGACAGTACATTTCTTTATTTCGGAAGCAGGACAAACATAGCTTACCAGTTTGTTCCCAGTAAAGCTGCGCTGAGCTAAATGAATCCTTTTATCCCAGTCGGAGTCTCTGTCCCAGTTTCACTGAGGTAACAGCTTTGCTCCAGTCTGTTAGGTGAACTTGCTGAATTGGTTTCTTCAGAGCCAGACTCTGTCAGGCCTTGATGTTTAATTCACTACGGTGCCGTCTAGACAGCAGCGGCTCTGCCCCCATACTGACATGTCGACACTCTAGGACAAACACACACACACAGACAAACTTGAATATACACAGATTGTAAGATTGCGCCCACTGAAATGGGCTCAGGTACAGAATATGATCCATAAATTATTGGTCTATTGATATATTCAGATTCTACACCAGTACCTGAAAAACAGATGAAAGCTTTTGTATGCTTGGTTGTCCCATTACAGATTATTTATATTCAGCTAATAACCTCTCATCTTTTTCATCTCTCCTCTCACTCTCTGCTCCGCACCGTCCAATCAAACAAAAATTATGCAAACAGAAGCAGACACATCGCAAAAAATACCATAAATGCAACATCAGAAACCAACAAGCCGACAAAGCCCTGCGGCAGTGAAAGTGCAATTTGGAAGAATAGCCAATGGCCTTTGCCCCTCACAGACACATAAACTACCAGGATTTATGCATGTTTGTCCTCCTTTTCATGTTCCCTTTTTCTCACTAAATACTGTTGACTGTGCCACCTTAGAAAAGATCCTCAAGTCAAATGTAGACGAAGTGAAACTGCAATTATTTGATAGTTGCGTTTCATGTAGCTTTTATCCTGCTTATTTTTAAGACTGGAGCCGTCTGCCTTTTGTTGTCCTCGCTCCTAAACAGGGCAAGATTTTGGGTTTGAAGTCATCAGGCGCTTCACAGCATCGTTTCATCTTTTGTGTCCTCATTAAGTTGTTACTTTTCGGGGGATTTTTTTTCCTCTTTATCCGTCTTTGTTAAGAAAGAAAGTTTGTATTGTCAGCTTAATGGTCTCTCATCAAAAACCATCCCAGACATAACAAACAACAAAGCAGTTATGATTGTTGATTTCTAAAGCTGTATCGGCAGCAGTAAATCTAACATGAATGTAACACAATGTCAAATACACATTAAATGTTCAAGAGATTAACTGATGACTTTGTTAACATTAAAAACTAAACATTCAGTCACGTCTCAAGTTAGTAACATGAATATGTGAAAATCGCTTTAAAGCTCAAACACCGCTTATAAACGTCAGACAGGTGTCTAACAATCTTAAAGCCAGCTGGAAACTCTTTAAATCTGAGCCTTATTCATTCTTGTTTTTGTTTTGTCTGTCTCGATGTGTAGGATGGGTGTCTGTGGCCTTCAGACAGCAGCTCTCGACAAGGTGCCTCGGAGGTAAGACCACCACCACCGCACTGACCTCTATTAAACCCACAGCTAAGTCTTCTTCACTGGGAGCACACAGACCAAGCAGGACTATATCTAAACTTTATATTTACAGACTCTGAGGACCCTGAACTGCCACTGTCTAAAAACTTAACAAGATAGAGTGAGATATGTACAGCCATGTCTAAAAAGCCTCTTTACAGCACCAAACTGTCCTCTACCAGTTTACAAGCCCTAACAAGTGTATCAGGTGTTGGGAAGGCAGGACAATATGATCTAAAAATTTATATATATTATAAGTTGAATCCATTTACTGTGTCTCAACTTAAGAACATAATGTTTACACTTTCATGTAGGCTTACTTTTATATGTTTGACTGGGGTAATTACACTGACCAACTAAATATTTCTGACTTTTGAATTGGATTTTGGTTAGTTGAATTTAGGGCTGCACATTTCTTGTCAAAAAGATAAATTAACTAACTAATAGTATTTTTATTTTTGCTAAGAATTGAAGTTACAATTTTTTTCCTGACTTTTTGAAAATATTCAAGGCTTAAGGCTTTATTTTGTTTCATTACTTTTACTTTTATTTTGAATTATAACATTGGTACTGTTCATTAGAAAAAGGATGTTGCCTCTTTCCAAGGAAAACTACCCAGTCTCACTCCAGCAAACACCCAATAAGAAGTCAATATAATCCTGTGAAAAAAGTTATGGTTATATATTATAATGCCCCCATGGAAATCAGTTTAAGCAGCATGCTTCCTGCATTATAAAAGAAATAGAAGTATACTGTTATGCCCAGCTTGTTGGAGAGCATAACAATGAAAGGGGGTCAACACAGGAACAGCTTTTTAATAAACAAATGATTTATTGAAATACTCAACAAAGGAAAAGTAATGGTTAAGTCAGCAATCAGTAGTGTGGGGAGGGTGGTGGGTGCTCTGAGTCTGTGGGTGCTAACACAAGCTATGTGTAAAAGGAAACCAAGGCTAAACTCAGCATAATCAACCCAAACCAAACAAACCCAAGGAGGGAGAGAGAGGGAGCCATCTTGGATTCATCCAGCTTTTAAAGGCCCCAAGCAGGTGAAGCCAATCCCTAAACGAGGTGGGAGGGGCAGGCAATCAAGGAGGCTCTGGAAGAGGAAAGCAGAGGCAGGAATGCAGGAAAACACACTGACCCCAAGGTCCGTGGCCATCACAATACTGAATGACAAAGTCTGTCAAAAAAGGATCCTCTCTTATTTCTGGAGGTAATGTCCTGATTCAGACATACTCCCAAATGTAAACCCCTCTAAACAAAACATCAACAAACCAGCATAAGCCCCCATCTCCAGATAGTTCACTCTATCAGTCATTCTAATCTGATAATGACATTATTTGGAGTGCTATGCAATAAGGTTCCCAACCATGTTCTGAAAACACAACAAAGCAAACGTCATGTTAAGTGCACACAGAGTCTTCTTGCATTCTTTGAACTTCTCCTGTTTGAACTGTGTGGCACCCAGAAAGTTGAGGAAAATCATGATGCATTTGCCTTCCCAATGTGGCTCTGCTTCGTTACATGCGTAGAACCAGCTCTTGGTCAGTCCAACATAGAAAGTGAACCAAAATTGTTCTAGGTGTCTCTCTTGGGTTTCACAGTGATATTGGAGCCCTGTGGGGCGACTCAACCTGTGGTGTCTTTGGGAGCAAAGAATTCATCAAAGAACTTCCAATGTCTTCCTCTTCTGGGGTGCCCACAAGTCGTGGACTATTGTGCCAGTTATGGTTTTCCATAACTTCAATCTTTGGAGGTTGTTGAGTTCAGCCTTATCAGCTATGGGGTTAGCCTCCAGGGATACCTTCATCTTTATGTCAGTATCCTCTAGCCATTCCACCCTTTTCTCCACTTCAGACTCCTGTGAAACCAGCAAAGAAAACTTTCCTTCAGCTGAGGCTGTAGTTCATCCAGACTGGCTAAATTGACTTGCTGTGAGCTCTTGGGCCGCAAATGCTCCTGAATGTCTCCACAAGACATATCTTTTAGCTGCTTCGACATCCTAATTAACTGCAAAGTGCTTTGTCTGACCGTTGGACTGCAAAAGCAGGATAAGCCATCTCTACCAACAATGTCATGTGACTCGCACTTTCAGCTTCGTTTTAAAAGATGCTGTATGTGACATTGCTGTCAAATAATTGTTTAACCTCAGGATAATTACCATAAACAAATGATATTATGGATAAGACCTTTGGTAGTCTCTGTTTTATTTTAATAGTGTTGTCAGCGTGAGTCACATTTCTCATAACCCTGATGTTACCATTACCTGGATTTCTCTCTCTCTCTCTCTCTCTGGCTTTACTGAAAAGGTTAAATATGTATGAATCTCTTTTTTTTCCACCTTTGCAAGAAAACCTGGGGGCCATTTGTGCTTCTTCCTGTTTTGTGCCATAAAACAAACTCCTGGTGCTGTAAAGCAATCCAGCCAGATTCCTGTAGAATCTTATTTGGTTTCCTGTCTGTTAAATAAATCTAGGGATTCAGTATGTGGAAATGACTTATAGATAATAACTTGCTACAAGTAGCACATTTAACACAATTTGACATTCAGAGGCAGCGGAGAGAGAAAGCATAGACTATAAAGATGGCAACTAAAATGAATTAAACTGAGAGAAAGAAGGCCTACACCTGATCTCTTTTGTTTAATCTACTTGCTTTACTTGCTGTGTTAAAAAAGAAATCTCCATCTCTTCCCAGCTCCTCTTCGTTTCTCAGCTGGCTTATTTTCTTAGTACTCACCCTTGTATGATTGTTTTGTGGCTACACGAACACTATCACAGGACAAAGATCCTGACATTTGCATTTTAGTTGCTTGTAAATATTTGATCATCCAGGAATTGAAGCTTGTATGTCACACCGGGTACGGCTGGCACTATACTCCAAACAAAACCAAATTTGGCATGTTCTCAAAGACTTGTGAATACAGAACCGCAAACAAATGCCAGTATACTCACTGTGACGGGTGATCTGTTTGCTTAATGGCGTCCGTGCCAGATGGAGGAGCTTACGAGCCGCGGTGGGAGAAGATGCACTGGGAAAACTAAAAACATGGAGTTCAAAGAACACGGATAAACACAACTCATCACATGATAGTATTGATAAGTTGCAGACAATAGTATGTTGCTGTGTGAGAAGTTTAGCTGGCCAGGTTGTGCACACTCTGGCAACTTTGTGTGGACATGAGGGCAAGGTTGCACCAAAACAAGCACACCAAATTTGCTTTCGTTTGGAGTACCCTGCCAGATAAAAGCCTTACGTGTAAACAAAAAGGAGAATAAGTGAGAGAAAGAGACATGAAGGATGGATGGCGAGAGAAAAGAATAGACGGCAGGTGAAAGGAGGTAAAAACAGTGTCAATGTTAAAGCACCCAGAGAGATCTGGAAAAAAAAGAAAAGGCCATGGAGAGACAAACACAGAGGGAGACGCAGCCAATGAGTGTGGGTGGCTGATAGATGCAGGGAAGGGGGCTGAGTGTGTGTGCGTGTGTGTGTGGCAGGGGGGGTGGATGGTTTTTGGTGCGTCATTAATCAGCAACACCTCCCCTGACACTGTCTAGACAGCCGTCTGAGAGCTGCCCTGCTCTGCTGCGCTCTGCTCCCTCTATCAGCTATACACCTTTTTCTCCCCCTCCCTCCCTCTGTCTGCCTGTCTATCTGTCTGGCTCTACACTTTTTCTTTTTTTCTCTCTCTTATGTTTCTTTCTGTCTTTATCTTTTTAGCTCTCCTTCCTCTCTTTATCTTCACAGCTCTTTCTTCTTCTCTCCTTTCTGTACTCTCCTTTTCTCTCTCCTTATCTCAGTAGCCTTTCTTTTTAATCCTTTCAGTTCCACTCTTTCTCTCTCTGTCTCTCCATTTCAATTGCCCTGATCCTCTATTCCCCCCTACTCCCCCCCCCCCCAGGGTTTTTTTTCCCAGTCTGTTGTTCTCTCCATCCAGACTGCCTTGTCTATCAGTGGGGGTTGACTATTAGAGCCACAGTCACTAATTGAAATGGGTTCCCTCTGATAATGACTTGCCACAGTCGAAATGTGTTGAATTGACAGAAATGTGAGAAATGAAGAAATGGATCACGCAGTCACAATCTGAAGAGCTAATTGAGGTGAAGATCTCCGACAAAAGCTGGAGGATGAACCGATATGTTGAATGTTGTTCAGTTGTAGAAGGTGCTTTGTATCTTTTCTCACATTCACTGTAATTACAATGTTATGTCTTGATATAATTAATTGGTGATACACCGATGAGTACTGTTGCAACAGAATCATCATTCATTGGAATCACGTGTTTACATCGAATTTGGTTGCACTTGTGGAGCATTCTTTTTGTAGACTCCTCATGCTCACCTGTAATAAATGTCATGAGGTCTGATTTTTAGAAGCGGTTTAGTTCAGCCTTGTTTCCACCAAGCAGTAAGTTTAGTTCAGTTATGCTTATTAGACATCAGAACCTTTATATTTGCATTTACAATGTCAAAAGTTGTGTATGGTACCAACAGAATTGTTCTATTTCATCCCATTTTTGCATCAACTCTTTGCATAAACCTGCCATTTAAAATATCCCATGGATTGTGACACAGACTGTAAACAATCCAGCCTGTTCTTTTTTTGACATTCCTCCGTATAATTGGTGAAGAGGAAATACAGTGAGAGCTGGACAGAGCAGTGACGCTGCTATTTTCATCTGGCAACAACCTCACTAGGCTTGGGCGGTATCACAGTATTACAGTATACCGGACTATTTAGAAATCCCGATGGTATGAAAAACAGCAATCAAGCTAAAGTTAGTCTTAGCTCAGTGAAAGAGAGAAACTTGAATTTAGAAGGTGTACGGTTTTATTTGTTTTTCTAATAAGAATATGACCTTTCTTGAAATGTTGTGAGTTTATTGTTTATTTATTAGACTGAAAAAGTTGCAAGAGCGTGCAGAACATACTGAACTAGCTGGGTGGGGGGTTAGGTAGTTCGCACACAAATGAATGACTTGTCATATACTGTCTACTTTCGTGAAAGTTTGGGAAGTTATGAAGGTATGAAAAAATAGATACCATCCAAGCCTAAACCCTGTTAACATTGAAAAAGTACTGTCCGCAGTTGAAAAGTTTAACAAATGTAAGGTTTATGTAGGTATGTCCGTACAGGGTACATACCAATTCTGGGGGTCGTTAGAGTACCCTGGGGTTCAGGACCATGGACGCATAAAGAAACTTTACATACATTCCAAGATGGTGGCCCATTCATGCCAGTGATGGGGTTGGGAGTAACATATTAATTCACTCTGTATGTTATGAAAGTGTAGAAAATATCAAGTACACTGTAAATGGAAAGCAACTGCAGGACAAGCAAGATACTGTTGACAATAAAAGAAAAGGTTAAGCCAGATGTAAAAGATTGTTTGTCTGTGCAATTCACTATCATCATTGATGCGACTGTTACTGGTATCGTATTGTATTGTTTTTCATCTCACAGAATTCTTGTCAAAATCACAAAAACAAAAATGGTTGTATGCACATATGAAGAGTATTTCCTGATGTGATATATTACAGTGGAACTCCATGCACATGTTTGCCATATTATGGAATGTATCAGACAATTAACATATCTTCCTCCTCTTCCCCCCCTTACTCTCCTTTTTCCCCCTGTCCTCCTCCTCCTCACTCTTACTCTTCCTCTCATCTCCCCTCTCTGTCTTTCTCTCAGGTATTATACGCTCCCCAGGCCAGGGATCGCTTCACTGCTCCCTCCTTCATGCAGCGCGACCGCTTCAGCCGCTTCCAGCCCACCTACCCCTACCTGCAGCACCAGATCGACCTGCCACCCACCATCTCGCTGTCGGATGGTGAGGAGCCCCCGCCGTACCAGGGTCCCTGCACCCTGCAGCTCCGCGACCCTGAACAGCAGATGGAGCTCAACCGCGAGTCGGTGAGGGCGCCGCCCAACCGGACCATCTACGACAGTGACTTGATCGACATGGGAGGAGGTGGGGGCCTGGGAGGGGTGGGGGGTGGAGGGGGAGGAATGGGAGGAGGCGGTCCGAGGCCGCCAAGCAGTAACTCGGGCATCAGTGCGGCCAACTCCAGCAGCCATGGGCGCATGGAGGGCCCCCCGCCAGCGTACAGCGAGGTGATGGGCCACTACCCCGGCTCAGCTTTCTTTCTACACCAGCACAGCAATAACCAGAGGGTGGGGGGGCCGGGGAGCAGGACGATCCAGCAGCAGAGCCAATCAGAAAGCACAATAGTACCTGCCAAGGCCAAGGACGGCCAACCGGAGGACCTGGTGTGAAGAAAAAGGGTAGGAGGGCAGGCGGGGCTACCCACCCCTGACTGAAAGCTGTCTCTCCTCTTCACCCCTGATCACCTGTAAGCAGTGGTCTCTCTATCGCGCGCTCTCTCTCTCTGTCTCTCTCATGTCCTCTCTCCACACTCCCATGCACAAATAAATATCAACCTTAGCTACAACAAAACAAGGAAAGAGAGGAACCAAGAGTTGATTTTTCTGTTTCTTTCCAATGTTAGTCATTCAAACAGCTAGCACTGCTGGGGCAGGATGTATGCACTGCGTGGAGTTTTTTTTTTTTTTTGTTCCTCTACATGAGAAAGAAACTTACTGCTAGCACAGATTGAAACGATTTGCTTTTTCGTCCCCTCGGGTGACAGGCTCTGTCCCCGGGAACTGAGGATGATATTTTTTTCTTTTTTGTTTCTTTTTTCGGACCGGGATCTGTGCACAAAGCGAGAACTGAGAATCAAGGACTTAACAGAGAACACAACAAAAACAAGAGACTCACAAACCCAAATCTTAGTGCCAAGGTTCACAAGGAAGCAAAGCAAAGGGGGGAAAAAATGACTCGTTCTAACATTCAAAACACAAAAAAGAAAAGTTATCTAAAAGTTGCACTATCTTTTTGTTGTAAAAGATAAGAGGGAAATTATGCTATGTGATGATAATGATATGTTTGTTTTTTTTCTCTCTCTTTTTTTTTCGTCCTTTTCATGAATGGACTGACTGACTGAACTTTGCCTCCAAAGTTGTTTAAACAGTTGGGAGCAAAAAAAAAAAAAGTATTATAAGCTTATGTCCTTCCTTTTTTTGAAAACAGCAAGAAATACTCGTACCCAGCCTACAACATCTCTGTCTGCTTACACCACAGGCACAGTGAGACTTAGTAAGAGAATAACCCTGTACTGCTCACGTCTGTGAAAAAGAAATCTGCCTGGTGATCAGCTGCTGGGTGGACAAAACATTTCTCACTTCCTCTGGTAGTTTGTTACAAGATTTATAGATATGTTTCCAAAACCAGAGTAGATCTTAAACTCTTTGAAAGATGAGAGCTGCTTGGCAAGATCCAACATGCTCCATACTAACAGATCTGGCCAGGTGGTTGGATATCAAGTTAACCAAGAATAACAGATCTCCACAACAAAAAGAAAACATATCTAACTGTCCACCCAGCAGCCTGTTCACAGCCGATTCTTCACTTTTCAACTCTGTCCCAACCTCTGAGCACCTGACACTTCCTCTTTCCTGTTTCCTGCGTCCATAGCCCCCTCCCCACCCCACCTCCTCCTCTCCTCTCACCGCTCATCTCGACATGCACAGTTCATTCTGCCAACAGCCACACTGAACACGAACCCCGGCGCCATGACAACGAAAACACAAAACAAAAAAAGAAGGCTCAGCTCTCCGTCTTCACGTTTCTAAAGCCACAAAAAAGAAAAAAAAAAAAACACAGGACGACACAAAGTGAAGATTCCTGTCTGCATCCGCCAGCACAGCGATCAGGTTTTAAATGAAAACTGTCTGTGGTCGAAGTCAAAGGGCTATGGGAGGGTCCTTTTTGTAAAAGAAAACCTTTTTGAAAATTGAGCCTTTTTCTCTGCTCATCGTTGCCTTCTCCTCTGCTCTTGCGCTTTCTCTGTCTCTCTATCTTGTTTGCATTCAGCACCAGTGCCCACCCTCCTCCCTCTTTCTAACCCCCATCCCAGCTTGTTAACAGTGTCTCTGGTCACTGTTCATCATCCCTCCTTCCATCCGTGTGCAGAAAAAGTGCGTTCAAATGATGCAGAGTCCGCCAAGCCCTTTAAAGTGGAGACTGGAGTGGAGCCCTTGTTTGGCAGTGTGCTAGTGCAGTCCTTTCCTCCCTGTGTGTGTGAGTGCACGTGCATGTGTGTGTTTTTGTTGGTCAGACCTTTTAAAACACAGAAAGGCACTTAATGTTCCTGCAGGAGCATTGTGTGTGTGTGTGTGTGTGTGTGTGTGTGTGTATTTGTGTATGTGTGTGTCTGCGTTTATGCGAGTGATTTATTAATCAACTGCTTTGTCTGAGTTTAAGGATTCAAGGACATGTTACTTATTTGGCACTGTCCATATTAACACATCATTAATTAAGCATTCATTAAATCCAGAGATGCATGATGGGTATTATCGTGGTGCAGAAGTGACCTCACTGTTAAAGCTCAAAGAATGTGCATGCCACAGTCCACTCCACAGGTTACATGAAAGCAACACAAGGAAAACTCCACCTTTCTTAATAATGGTGATACAATAGACTCACACACAAAAGCGTGTGTTGTGGATGGAGTGTAGATGGACACTGTCGTCCCTCAGTGCAATGCACAAAGGAAATAGAGGAGCTGCTCATTGCTGCAAAATAATAAATGGTGGATGGTGGTGAGACAGCTCAAGGAAGATCTGAGGAAATAAAACATTAAGTACTAAATCTTTGGAAAACAGTTTGTTTGTCTTCGATGAGATTAGAGGATGAGGCTGGTGTTATCCCATATGTGTATTATTGTCAACAAATCCCTTGAAAAGACCAAAACCTACAGCATGTTACTTTGTCTCTATACAACAAAAAATTCTTGACTCATTGTCCACTTGCTGTTTTTATTTTCTGAAGCTATGTTTGGCATGGAACGTGAATCTCCTAAGCCTAATGTTGAAGGCTGTCTTTAAACAGAGGAAAGGCATAAGGAGTTCCCCCATATATTCTACTGTGTTCTGTACTTGGGTCAAATTGTACTAAGCTAAATTTAGAAAACGTTAAGAAAACTTACTCTGTTGAGGGACACCGAGAAAGGCAGTAAAAAGCTCTGGAAAAAATACTAAGTGGACCTTGAGTTAATTTTTTTGTCAAGAACAAATCTTAAGGCGGACAAAGAGCATCCATTTTTTAATCAGTAAAGTCAGTAGCTTTTACACTGCCTGTTCAAGGCAGGAATATCGTGCCGTTATGTCGCTTCATAGTTCATTGTAAAATCAGAATCAACGTGTGAAAAAGGGACAGCCAACAAGTCGGGACCATGGATGGGATGGGTGTGACGTTTTGATGATGTCTATATGTGTGACCCACCGTTAGCAGCTAAGTTAGCAGCTAAGTCACAGAAGAAGAACAGCAGCTGAAAATGACCATGAATTGGAAAAACATTGAGGTCATAGAGCTCCTTACCCTCTAAGTAGAGTACAAGATCAGTTGCCATAAAACAGGGACCCTAAATGATTGTTATCGCCATGTTATGCCATTGTTATTGTTTATAAAGCGCTGATGATGCTTCCGTCATATGTCATGCTAGAGACCAACGCTGTTTTGGTAAATGTCACACCCATCACGCCTCTTTTGGTTCCGGGATGCCGGCATGCTATCTAAAATCACGCACTGGGGCGGCATGATAATAGTTGTTTGATTCTGTGGAAAAATGCAAAAGCAACATGAAGAAGGGACTCGTGGCCCTACACCACAATTTCTGTGTAAAAAGGGCTGCTTGTATCATAAAACCTTTTGCATTTGTTGGGGACTACTTCCAATGGTGGATTATTACACGATTGCTGCCCTAGTGGTTATTTGGGGCACCAGGGCAGTCTATGTGTATTGAGTCAAAATAAAAATGGTAATGACGGAACATGTCAGCTAGTTCAACAGTGTGACTCAACAATGGTGCTGTATGGCACAGAGGAAGAAGATATATTAGGCCTTGATACACACACCGCACTTGTCTGTAGCTATGTTAATTGTTGGTTTGGGTCTTTTTGTTGGATTTGATGGCATAAACAAAAATGTAGGATATCACCAGACTTATATTTTAATTGGCAGCAGCATTCCAAAGTTCAGTTTGCAGTCTGATTGATCTGTCAGCACACATGTTTTATTACTTCCTGTTAGAACAAACAGAAACAAGTAAGGAAAGTCTTGTATACTTATTGCAAAAACAATACACTAACAATATAGTACATACTATATGCTACAGTATATATTTGGGATTGGGGCATTTTTAAAGCTCTAATTAAATAATTAGATTCATGATTTTTAGGGACTAATGTCTTCTACACTTTGAACCATTCAGTTATCCTCTGCTGGCACTAGTTGGAGCCAGTCTGAAGTTGCCTAATGCAGCATTAATGAGTATTTGAAGGTATCATGTAATGCTAATGCAGCAAAGAGGCCTTATGCTGAGCTGAATTCCAGTTGAAACATTAGACCGTGAACCTGGAAGTGTTCCTGGAGATGAGAAAGAACTAAGTGAACAGTCCCCTCTTTGTGCACTTAGAGCTCATATCTGACTTTACACCATTCAGGTGGAGAAAAAAACATTTTCGGGACAGTTTGAATGAAAGCCTTTTGATTCCGTTAGCATGAGTGAATGTGCGCACGTGTCCCAGTTGTGTGTTTCTGGTCAGTGTGTCCATCTGGCTCTACAGTTTGTGTGTGTATGTGTGTGTGTTACTACATCGCTGCTGCTATTGCTGTTGCTGCTACTGCTAATATTGTTGCTACTGCTGCTTCTCATGCCCCCCCACCCCCGTCCTCTGTCCTTCTGTCCATCCTGTCCCCTCAACTCATCCAAAAACTAGAAGGAGAGAAATCTGACCCTCTGCAGTCAAAAGCACAAGTATTGAGACAAACCGTGGTCTTGTTCCCTGTAAGATCCATATTAACACATTTTGTTACACAGAAACCTGGGCGAGTCCGTCATGAAAAATATTGTCCCAACACTTCAGCCTTTGACTGTACAGACCTGCTTCAAACCCGCGATTCTTTCCTCTTTTCCTTCCTTCTTTCTGTTGTTTTCTCGCCTTGTTCTGTCTGCGCAGTCATAGCTTGTAAATTGAGGATATAAAGATGAATTTTATGTTTTCTACAAGGAGGTTTGCATGTTACTATTATGTGAGTAAATAAGGTGCCTAATGTTCATGTTTGAGCAGACCACACCTGAGTCAAACTGCTGCTTGGAATCCTTATAGGTGCTTTATCTCGGGCTGACCGCCTGTCTGGCAGAGTGGAGCAGAAATGTGAGAAGAAGTTTGCCAAAAAATGATTATTTTTGTCTTTTTATAAAGTCGTGGGCAAATGTTACAGTGGTGACTTGCCTTCGGGAGCCTGGTCTGTGTTTCTTATTCAGCTCTTGAGCTCCTGTGTGATTACAGACTGATCCCGCAGTGATTGAAGTGGACAAAAACCACATTTAATCCAAGCTCTACATGAAAGTTAGATTTGGTGACCACAGGACCAGCAGTGTGCCTGTTTCCATGTCAGCAAAACACTGGCTGCCTCTCCAAACTGCAGCCCTACCTTGACTATTTTTAGCCTACTAGTGGACCGGCAATGTTCAGCCTGCTCGCTTCCATTGTGCCAGACAGGAGCGGTCACTCCCGGCGAAGCAACTGAGGCTATTTCAACCAGTAATTTGACCAGTGTGTGGAGCAGACATAGGAACCCACTTGCACTCAAAAAGCTCCCACCTTCGTTGTGCCTCACTTCCAAC
>JAPZEB010000025.1:27090755-27106646 GCA_029783705.1 Chaetodon striatus | reverse complement strand
ACATTCACATCCACGGGCAATTTAGAGTCACCAATTAACCTGTATGTCTTTGGACTCTGGGAGGAAGCCGGAGTACCTGGATAAGGCTCAGGCTAACACGGGGAGAACATGCAAACTCCACACAGAAGGGCTCCCCCACCCTGGGTTCCAACCAGGACCCCTCTTACTGTGGGGTGACAATGCCAAAAACCATCTTCATAATATTGGATGGCTTGCCATGACATTTGGAACAGACATTCATATCCCCCTTCAGATAATCATGATAACTCAGGTGATCTCTTAAGATTTCTATGAAGTGCAAATGTCAAAATTTCATTTTGTAGAATACAATACACTATTCCAGCTAATTTTAATTACTAAAATATAATACATTCATAATAAAAAAGAAAACAATTCTTTAAAAATACAGAAATTTTGCTTTGCTTTGCTTTTTCTCTTCTACAGCACGACAAAGTCAAGGGGGAAAATGCAAGAGAAACTAAATCATGAGAAAAAGCAGCAATGCAAGGAAAAGCACGATGAGAAAGATGAGAGCAAAGAGAAAAAGGAAGACAGAGTGCACAAGAAAGAGGAAGAGAAAGAGAGGGTCAGAGAGAAAAAGGGAAAAGATGGACAGCGAGTAGGGATGACAGGCGAGAAGGAGTGATAAAGCAAAAAGAGGGTGTGAGAGAGAGCAGAGTGAGCCGGGTGGGGATGAGGCGGGTGGAGGAGGAGGAGGAGGAGGGGGGAGACTGTGCGAGGCCGGGAACACAGAGCAGCGGCCGGGGGGATGTTTAGATAGGTGCAGGCTGCCACTAGGAAGTCCACGCTCCAGTATAAACAGGCCGCCACACAACCCAGCACTCCCAACTGTGGGAGAAATCTGCCCTGAGACGTACGGAGTGGCGCTGGCCAACAGAGCAAAGGAGGGAGGGAAGGAACAAGGGAGTGGGTGGTGGGAGGCAGGGGAGGATGGGTACACGGCCACTTTCAGATCCCCGCAGAATATATACACAGCTGAGTCTGGCCTATGGACCCATTTCCTCTCGCTTCCCTCGCCGAGGTCCAAGCAGGACTCCTGAGGCCATTTTGGCTGCTCTTATCTCCATGTAATCTCTACCTCATATACCCCCCAATATACACACACAGTTGCATGCAAGCGTGAAAGCACACATTCAGAAGTGCATACCCAAACACACACACAGATATGTTTGTATTTCTATACTTGTGAGGTCCTTTATTACACAATACTTTATTGCACTAAATTTGAACCACTAACCTCTTCACTACATGCCCAACATTAACAGTTACTGTCTTTATTTTAATTAATAATTCAGCTTATCAATCATTTCATGCCAACAAATATATCAAATTACTATGTATAACATGAAAGGAGTAGCTCGTAGTGACAAACCTGCAGCAAATTATCCTCAACTCTGTGAAGCTTTTCAGTACCTTTCAGCTCATTGTTAGGTTTTCCACAACTTTATAGTTTTGGTTCACTCCCACTGCTCTCATCTGCATTATTTCCTGTTGCCGTTAGATACTACACGCTACCTGCTCGGAAACAAACAGCAGACAGTCAGAGTAGGCAGTTAGCCTGTGAACGTAGCAGGACGTAGCAGCTAAAGAACCAAATATTTTCCTTCAGAGTTGGTGGCCAGTTGGCCAGAAACACAGCTCAGATGAATGAATGCTAATGTTGCTCCATATCTGCTGGATGTAGGCAACTATTTGCTAACACGTTTGTCATAACAGCTTCAGAGTGTGTCAGTGCTGGCCAACAAATAACATCAAATAATGTAGCGTTAAAGGTTTTCATTGTATTACCACTTGGGTAACACAGCCATTGTTTTAGTTGTTAGCTCTATCAGGTGAGATGACACTGTACTCACCAAAGTAACTGTTCAGATTTGGGAACATACAGAGGTGGAAAAGGTATTAGAATATTGGATTTGAGTAGAAGTGTGCTTTAGAGAAGTTTTACTCAAGACAGAAAGTAAAAGTACTTGTGTGTGCTTAAATAAAATGAAGAAGTAGGTCAGTTATAATGTATTCAGAGTAAACGTGACTGCTTTAAATTTTTTAAATTTTTAAATGGAGAGGAGAAGGTGAAACATCTTTAGGCTACAAAATTCTTTGCATTAGATGTCAAAATACACATTGGTGGAACACAATGAGCAATATGACCCTCATGTTCAAACTTGTTGATGTCCTCATCTAGAGAGTCAGCTGAGAGAATTTGTTGTACTCACCTGTCTGAATGTCACTCGTTGAGTCCTGTGCTACCCCGGCGCCACAGCAGAGTCCCTCACAGCCTGCTCCAGGTTTAACTTCTCTGCTCATGCATTCTCAGAGCAGAAGAAAATCAGTCCAGTCTGCCTCTCCGTTCCACTGCACTCCTCAGAGTTTTCTCAACATGTCGAGCTGAATGACAAACACATCAAAGATTATTATCAAAAACAGCAGAAAGGCATCACACACCACACTGAAGGGGAAAGTTTGTGCAGAAGTCACTGCTGGAGGATCAACCATAAGCATGTTAGACCCAGCATGCACCTTGGTCTCAAAAAATTGTAGATGTGTTTGATTTGGTTTACTATGGGCCTGTGTCCACATAGCCATTAGTTGTTTTTTTTTGAGAGCCAGTGTCTTTTTTCAATTGTTCCTGATGAAGAGAGAAAACCAGCCATGCCCTGCTTCATTTTTTCAGAGTGGCCATTCCAAGCACCTTTCAGTTAAAAATCTCTAAACTTTCGCAGAGATGCTGGTTTGGTTTGGTCCCTGCTGCTCTCTTAGATACTGTCTATCCCTAGCTGTATGATATATAAACCAGAAACTATCACAACAAAGACAGAAAAGTCAATTTGTGGGAGCAGATCAGCTGGATACTGACACAACCCATGAGGATATGATCCTTAATTTTATTGCAGTGTTTTGCATTTGTATTGTTAATTACAGGGACTGGCACACAATTTGAGGGGCTGATGATGTAACTTGAAAAAACAGCAAATTTTAAATTTGTAAATTGTTTTTAATTTTGAAGATTAAAAAAACAGCAAAGATAAAAGCTTCACACTGCCATTCATCCTGCCTTGTATCAACAGTTCAGGCTGCTGGTGGTGGTGTAATGGCGTGAGGGATATTTTCTTAGCACACTTTGGGCCCCTCAGTACCAACTGAGCATCGCTTAAACTCCACAGACTACCTGAGTATTGTTGCTGACCATGTCCATTCCTGTAAAACAACAGTATACCCATCCTCTGATGGCTACTTCCAGCAGGATAACACACCATGTCATAAAGCTCAGATCATCTCAAACTGGTTTCTTGAACATGACAATGAGTTCACTGTACTCCAATGGCCCCCACAGTCACCAGATCTTAATCCAATAGAGCACCTTTGGGATGTGGTAGACCAAAATCTCAGGTGAATGTTTCCATCATGTGATGCCCTGCAGCTGAAAAATGCATTTTCCCATAAAATTACATGATGAAAGAATCTGTAAATTGGTGGATACATCACAACCCCAGCAAAAGGGCTCGTTTCATTATCAGGACTTGATCCATTCGGACTGACAACATTTAAAAAGTGAAGAAGAAATAAATCATTATATCACCATTAAGGTTAGCAGAGCTCTAAACCAGAAGAGAGCTATTCTGCAGGCAGAAGTCAGGCGCTCGGTCACACTGGGCAGAGCTTGGCTGCCCTAAGTCTCTAGAATGCTTCCTCTATGGGCTGCACAGTGCACAAGTAGAGTCAATAATCCCCTGATCATCCAGGTAATTTTATACACAGTAGTTACATCATTTTGGCTCATGCACCACTGAGTAACTCCTACAGTAATGAACAGGGCCCCACATTCGATGTTGTATCCAGTTCTCCTAATACATCCATGGATGTGTCTGATGCCAAAATGACTGACAAAACGATGACTAGGGAATGAGAATTGGCTGAGCTGAGAGAGGGAGAGTGTGTTTCCGCTCTGCATTAACACATGGTAATGCTAAACAAAAGTGTGTAAGGCTGAAGCTTTGAGCTTCCTCTCTGAGTGTGTGTGTTTGAATGCTAATTCAAAGTATATGTACGTGATCTGTGTAGAAGAATGGCAAAAAGGTTAGAAAAGGCGATGGTTAGTTTGCCTGTGAGACCCTGTGTCAGTGTGAAGCATACTAACATCAACTCAGTGTGGCAAAGCCAGCTACCCAATAACCTGACTATAAAGCATTCACAACAATAAACTCAGTGAACAACATCAAATCAATGCATGCGCATGGGTTAAAGTTAAACAGCCCTCTGTGTAGCTGTGTACAGTTATGCTATGCTATTCACAGTCAACATTATCAGTCTATGAATACAGAGAGGAGTTGCTTGTTAGTTGGTAATTCTGTGGTTGTAGGTTAGCCAGTCTGGAAGAGTTGTGGTTCTGATGCAGTCTTTGCTGTGTTAATTGTGCAGGTGGGGAATTCAAACGAAGCCTTTAAACACCAAAGTCAAACAAAAGACAAAGAAACTATGGCCCCATTTCCACCAAGCAGTCCAGTACAGCACAGTTTAGTTTGGTTCACATTTTTTCCATTTCCACTGTTAAATGTTGTGGATGGTACCAATGGAGCCCCTCTGAACCGTCCCCATTTTTGGTATCCCCTCTGTTGGGGTACCTAGCAGACTTATCTGGTTCTAAAAGTTGGAGCTAGAAACACTGCAGTCCGTCAATTGGTCAATAGAGGAAGGTCACTCTGTCTCAGGGCTGAGTTGTGGCTGGTTTTAAAGCTTATGTAACAACTGTTCATACCGTGTCAAGTCTTACATATATTAGTAAACCGTAACTATAAAAGTTTTTTTTTCTCTGCTTTAGGCAGCAGCTGTAGTCTGAGAAAAAACAACAACAAATTTTACTGGGCTGGCTGCCAGCAACTTGGAATGTTTACTTTTAATGTTACTCAATGCCGGTGACAACTTTGACTGTTTTTAATTTTTATTGTCGCTCTTGGATGACATACATTTTTAGTAAAGAGTAGATCTTCAAGCATTTAAAAATATATATTAATTTTGACAGATTATGTGAACTGCATATAATCCAGTCCTCACTTGAGGAAAAAAAAAGCATAATTGAGTATTGTTCCTGTGGGCTCCGCCAACACTAAACCCCTTAACTTGCCTGAGATGGACTAAATGCACAAACCAGCTGTTTTTAAATATCCCATGGAAACACTATGTGGACCTAGGGTCAAAGTACCATGTCTAAAGGGTTACTTTTGGTTCCAAAGGTACTATACCTAAAGTGTTTGGTGGAAACAGGGCTTAACTGATCAAGGCAGCAGTCAACCAGCACTTCCAGTTTTCAGCAGGATAAAATTACTGTTTTGTCAGTGGGGTCTGGCTTTGAACAGAGCATAGATAAGTTTCACTTTTAGTTTAGTTCCCTGTTAGAAATGGCCATCTGTTTGGGATGTACTGAGCATATGACTGGATAACTAACTCTTGTACTGCATGAGTTGTGTACAAGTTTATAAAGAGATGTTTTGATGAAGTTTTGTTCTTGTTAACTGCGGTCGCCTATGACTTTAATTTATCAAGATTTTTTTTTGTTTTTGGATTCTTTGTACTCCAGAGATGTGCAAAAAAAATGTTTTCCTTATAAACTCTACACAACACACAGTGAGTAGGCTAACTGGTGTACAAATGGTCATGTATTCCTTTAAAATGTGTGTTCTTCCTCCTCCTCATTTTTCCCTGTGCTGCAGGTTAGAATTTTTCATTAAGTCACATCAAAGCGCTAAATTCTTTTAAGATGGAGCTCGTCACAGGCAGAATGTTTTCAACATGGAGGAAGCTCTGCGCTTTTGGCTGCTGCTTCCTGCAACCCACTGTGAGGGAGAGGGCTAAAAATTGCTGGCAATAGCTGCATGTGTCCACACTGTCAGATCTGAAGGGGGAGTTCCTCTCTTTCTCTCTCTCTCTCTCTCTCTGGCTCTCTCTTTCTCGCTCTCTCTCTCTCTCTCACAGCTCAGCATCTCTACTCTCACGAAGCTTGAATCCACTGTTCTGATGCTCCACAGAGGCACCATCCAGTGTATCTGAGCCACTCGTGGGAAGGATTTGAGTCACAGCCTCTGCGAGAGGTGAGTCATTCTTTATCTCTGTCTCCCCACTCGTGATGGATTTTTACCACCACCTCAGAATTTCACCACCTCTTTGCATTTTTACATTTTGTTTTTGTCAAAACAATCCATTTTTACAACAGCTGGTATTACGTTGGCTAGATTTCAAATGTTAGTGACATCATCATATCTGATTAATTTTTTAGTTACTGTGATATTTGTATGGAAACTTCATGTTTGTCTCTGGTGTTAAATGATGAGTTTGAATTGAACTGACAGGATGTTTAGGCTTATATGACTGAACATGTTGCAGCTGCATGATATTTTCAAGGTTTTTATTATTATTGTTCAGATGGTATTCTCTACTTTTTGTTGGGGGAATCTGGCTGAACATTATATATTTCAAGATCGACTACGAACAGCCTCATATAAATCTATAAATCATATTATATTTATTATTGAGTTTATCATACGCCTCTCCAGATCATCAGTTTGAGGACTGAATAAGCCTTTTGGGCAACCACCTGTATTTTACACGACTTAAACTCAAAGCCAACACTGTCCACACACTGTCCATAAATGGATAGTTCACATGGGGTAAAATACTGTTTTAATAGCTTTTGTCTGTAATTGATTCAAAGCTGTGCAGCATGTCTATTCAGAACAAAAAAAGTGCCAAAAAAAGCCTTCATATCTGTTGAGAAATGAGGTCACCGTGGTTTTATGAATTCATTATATTTGCTGAGGCTATGATTTCACAGTGCAGAGAGAGCTCTGCTACTTCACAGACACAAACACAGAACAGGTCCAGATGCTGCACAGTCTCATGTGTCACACTGTGTGGCACAAAAAAGGAGCAAATGAGCAGCACAGTGAGAGAGACTACTAATTATTTCAACATAAAGAAAACTTTATCGATGCCACCCACATTGTGTAGGAAATGCTATCTTCCTCTATCTAATTGTCACTGTAATAATTCTCACAAAGATTAGTCACCACAGTGGCAAAGCAGCAGCCGTGAGCATCACTCGGTGTGAGGCACAGATCTGCCTTTTTACGGAGTGACCTGAATGTGGTTCCTGATAAACACGTCTCCTGCTGGGGGGACAAAAATTTGCCTCATTTCTGCTCTATTATTTGGTTTGCACTGTGAAGTATGTATGCTTGTCTCTGACATCTGCAGACAGAAAGATGTGTGGCAAGTCACTTTATTAAAGCTAATGTAAGTAGTGACCCATAAGACTCAGCTGGCTTTAAGAATATAATTGGTAAACAGCTGCACAACCTAACATGGATGATACACAGAACAGCATCAGTTCTCACTGTGGGTCCCTAGCACCTTTATGTCAGGTGTTTAAAGGATTAGTGTGTAGCATTTGGGGGTATTTAATAACAAAAATTGCGTATAATATTCACAACTATATTTTCATTAGTTTATAATCACCTGAAAATAGGAACCATGTTTTCATTACCTTAGAATAAGCTGTTTCTATCTACACACAGAGCAGGTCCTCTTTCACAGAGTCTGCCATGTTATTTCTACAGTAGCCCAAAGCAGTCAAATCAAACACTGGCTCTAAATAGGGCCATTTGCGTTTCCTGTCAGCTACCATAGTTCTCCTACATTCTTAGCACACAGAAAAAGTTTCAATTTTGCAACCTCAGTGTTAGATGCCACTAAATCTTACAAAGTGGACCTGTAAATTCATCAGCTAAAAATAGACATTGCCGTCTCTTCATCTCTAGTTTCACAACTGGTTTTCAAAAAATCAACGTATCCTGATGGAACATTACGTGTGATATCGTACAAAAATGCACACACAACAGTTTGTATGATATCCTACGAATTTGCGCCCCATGAATGACATTAGGTAAATCCACAGAGGTTAGATTTAATTAAGTAAAGTTTCTGTGGTGAGGTTTAGGAAAAAAAAGAAAAACAAACAAACCTTAAAATGATTCAAAGTTTACACAGTTCTGAACACACATTTACCGGAGATGGTCCCAGGGGAAGGTCTGCTTTTTTGTAACCCATCCACCCACCCAAACCTGCCTCCTTTCAAGAACGCTTGGAGCAGCTTCCTTGTTTACTTCCGTTAGTGCTTTGGTCACGTGATTGCAGCCTTCAAAATATGTGAGATATGTACGAATTTAGCTGCTTTACTTTTCATAGAAAAATATGCAAACAGTTTATGAGAATAGCCTAAATATATACTATGTGCTCCAACAAGCACAGGACTTTCACCCAGGAAACCAGTGTTTGTGTCCTGTGTGAAACTTAAAGTCAGTGTTGAGTTGTTTTCTCATGTCAGTCGTCTAATGTAAGTCACTTTACTAACATAAACTAAACGTCTTTTCCTAACCGTTATCAAGTAGTTTTGTTACCTAAATCCAACAGTCAACTCCCTCTGCATTAATAAACACAAGATACAGCAAAAAGGCTGTCACTATAAGGATGCCAGGAGCTTCTGCCCAAGTGTTAAAATATGACGAGTAGGGATGATTTTACATTGCATGATGAGTATACAGTGATAAAAGATTGCATAAATTGTAGGCTATCCATATTGCTGACTTTTACTTCCTTGTGGGACTGTTTCTGTTGGTTATAATTCAAGTTGTTTGATTTTGGAAATTTAAATATTACAGAATTTGATCTGAGACAAGAGCCCAAACGAAACAATGTCTATACTATATGTACTATATACTAACTTTTATACTAATACTAATACTTCCATGTCTACATCACACTATATCAAGTGGCCTGTCTCAGTATTTCAATGTACCAGCCATGCCAAAAAGAATACTTGTGATCATGCTCATACAAAGTGCATCTATATGCATAAGAATACGTAAAGTTATATGTGTGTATATAAATCAGAAACTAAACTGTTCCGTTTTATGCATGATTTCTTTCAGTTGAAATCTACTGTGGGTCACAGACATACCAGTCCTAACTACGAAGCTGGTGTGGTGATTTTCCAGTGAAATATTGCCAATGATCTCGCAGCCTAATTTACATAATCCTCCAAGTGAATCTGTTGGTGGCAGCCACCAACAATTAATTAGCATAAGACTACAAGCCAAGGAATTCTTAATCATAACTTGAATGGTGATAATGCTGTCCTTTTTAGGATGTAAGGAAGAAGAAGAAAATGCCAATTAACACTGTGTTTGTGATGTGTAGCCATGGCAACCTTTGAAGAGGTCTTCATGATCACAACGTTTTCTATCATCCATGTCATTGTCATTGGAGTCAGTCACATCATGATCAGCTGCAGATTAAGATATGGTGGTTGTGGTGGATCTGTTTGGTGCTGTCTGCACAGATCACAATGAGAGGAGGCTCAACAGGAGCACTCTCTGGCAGTGAGCTTTCAGATCCTGATAGACAAAAGGCATTTACAGTGCTGTCCTTCAATTTGTGCAAATTGGAGAATAAAATGTTGTAATTAAGTGGTTCTGAAATTATACAGGGTTTTTTTCATGGTGCCCTGAAACTGACAAAACATATCAGAGGTTATCAGACAAATCATAAATATAACTTTCAGTTAAACAAGTAAAATGGAGTGTAACAAAGGAATCTACAGATTTCTTCTCAATCAGCTGGTGAAAAGGCAATTCTTTGTTTTTCTTTTTTCTTAAGCACCAATCAGTTGATAGAATACATTAAATCCTGCATATGTGTGTGTAACATTAGTTGCATTATCCAGCGGACTGGGTGACGAGCTATCTCACGTGAAAATATTGACAAAGACAACCCTTTACTGCTCTGTTCAACTGTCACGACATCTTCATGAAAAATGTGTTGAACCTAACTCAACCTGATTGAGCTAGCTCTATCATTTGGTTTAGGTATGTTATGATAAAAAAATCCACTAGATGTCGCTGTGTGTGCCTCTTTACCTCACCTCCTGTCACTCCAGACATGAGAACTGCAATCTTTGTTTGAAGGAAAGTGGGCGTGTAGCTTATTCTGCTGTCCATACACTGCAAAATCTTGAGTGAGCTTCGGTTTTTCATCCTTGTGGTTGATTTCACAACCTTAAGTTACGTTTTTAATGAAGAAGAGAAAGGGAATATTGTGTTCAACTATTCTGAAGCCCTCTCTGGTGATTCTAAGGAAAGCCATCATGCCCTTGCACTTGCTAGCATGACATGGTTAGTTCTGTAACCATAATTACTGCGCACATTATATTGTTGGGTTATTTTTATTACTTATGTTACTTTGTTATTTATTAATGGGTACATATTTATATTTAAGAAGTAATAGATTCAGCGTTAGTGAGTTACCAGTAAATTATTATTTCATTATCATTCATAGTGTATTGTATATAGTTTCATTTGTATTTCCATATGCAGTGGAGTCATTGTGTTCCCTTGGTTATGAGCTAATTGGTTCCTACCTGACCTTGTTTTGTAAGGACAGGTATGGGTGAGACACAAGAGACAGTAAATACCTTGTGCTTAACAGTGAGGTGAAGTTGCTGTACCCCCAAGTTGGAATGTGTTAGTACGGTCTTGCTGTGTTGGTAATATATTAAACGAAGAGGGAGCAACAAATGTTGTAGCCTGCTCATTACCCACAGGTCGCAAGAACTGGGGAACACCTCCAATCAAGATAAAAAGGGTTACAGTACAAATGCATGCTATAAGTTGTCTAGTTTCGCATACAACTACATTCACGTTAACTTAAAAATGAGTTAAATATGAGTGTGAGTACTTCAAACTGGCCAAGCCTGGTTCTGTAATGACCATGGAAATGAAAGGGCAAACACACAGGCTTGGAGAATAACAATTATACCATCATCATATGACTAAATAGAATTAGATTTGTTTACTTTTCTCACTTTTTATAAAATGGGTAGAGGACACATAAGTGTGATCTGGCTTGGAGGACCAAGGTGTGTTTTTCTTTAAGACTCCCCTTGGTGTTTACATGAGCCCTCTTAATGGCTGCCAGCCACTTTGTCCTTCACAGTTCCTTTGCTGTGGTATAACATATCGATGGAGACTTTGGTCTTGTTAGTGCACAACCAGTCACACAGCAGCTTTTCTGCGTGTTGGCGCGTTGATGTCATGGAGAAACAATCTTACCTCGACACTTTTCCGAGCAGCTCTCTGCACTGCTACAAGCTGTACTGGAAGTGATCTTTTCCCCATGATTTTGGCATAGCAACAACAAACCAGAAGTTGACTTTGAGAACACTTCATAACACTGTAGCATTGTTGTATAAAGTCTTGTAACAAAATAAACTCACGCTACACTTTACTGTAAAGCACAGACACCTTACGCCTTTTCTGCTTCATAGCATTATTTAAATTTTTGTGCGCTTGTCTCTTTTTCTTCTTAATGGACTACAACGTAATTTGGACTTAGACTTTATTGTGATGTTCTTGGCATTTTGTAGATGTGTATGATTTTGTATCACTTGTCTCTCAGTATCACACACCTAGAGAAAACAAAAAATGTTTTAGTGGCACCTTGCAGATAGCCTTCAAGCAGCCATGCCCTTCCTTGTGGGTAAAGTTAAGCATCCTGTACACCTCCATACAATTGTCATTAATGGTGAGATAGATAGATAGATAGATAGATAGATAGATAGATAGATAGATAGATAGATAGATAGATAGATAGAAATGTTTTTTTGTACCAGGCTGTAAACATGTTTTGGGGATTGAATCAATTGTGGGACAAACCTTTGGCACTTTAGCGTTTTAGCTTCATTTTTCAGTCCCATAAGTTACTGCTTGACAAACGCAAACTTTAAGCCAGGAGACTGCTGTTCATGTGCCATGTGAAGCCAAAAATCAACAATGAGTTTTTTTAATGACATAATGTAGCCACTTACCATCACGTGACATTCGTGTCACATACATCTCATGACATATGTGTCATCTCGTTAACTATTTTAACCAAAAACATCATCTTTTTTTAAGACTAACAAATGAACTGTGTTGCCATCCCTGGATGTCAGTCTGGTACCTAAAGCATCATAGTTTTAAGTGCAGAGCGCCTGACCAAGCTGCAGTATTTGATGAGCTGGGAGTGAGAACTTGTTTGCTGATCACACTGATAACTGCATCATGATTTATTCATTGTGGTTAATACAATTGTTAATATTCACATCATAAATGGATTATATTAGGCAAACTAGGACACATTACTGAGATTATATCAGCAGCCTGTTTTGTTTAATGGCTAATTTTAGCTGACTCTGCTACAGTATATGACCAGCCTGCTTGTTGTGAAAATATACAGCACTCACATCATGTCCTTTCATATGCTTTATATTGTGATAAAAATGCAAACAGTGCAGGCTCAACCAATGTTGTTTTGGTGTGATTAACATTTGCAAGTGATTAGATTTAATTACATGTGTTTCACTGTGCATAATTGATGTTGTCCTGCTCTCTGAATGAATAATGTAGAGCACATCTAAAGGTACACAAACTCCAGTTGAGACACGGTCCCCTTTATGTGGTTTTTTTTTTTTTGCTTTCCATATAAATATTGAAGTAACCTTCAAATAATGAAATATGCTGTTATAGAGCAGCCATTCAGGTATTCTATTTTAGCCCACAATTGGAGCCTTTCCATTTACAGTAATAAAAAGTCTGCATGTGTCACAATTGTAACTGTGTTCACATGTTCCTTTCAGAAACTGTGTGGATAGTGTCCATCCATGGTGGGATTTCAAAGTCAGATGATCATTAGCTGTCAGAAGCTCCAAGATGTGTCTTTTGATTTTGTGATCAAGCAGTGTTAGTCTTCCTCTCTGTTTGTAGCAGAGGCACAAGATCCTTGTCAATACCTGACCCCCTGTGACACAAAAAAGTGAACAGAAAAAAACAGAGACAGGAGGATAAAAGCAGAGAGCAAAGGATCACAGCGGCTGAACCCAGTGAGGACATGTGTTCATAGCAGGAAATGTGTTAACATGAACACACTATCAGTCACACAGTCAGGCCTACAGCTTTTATTCAAACGAACTGTAGAAATTGTGCCAAGAGAGTGCAGGGTGGTTAGGTACGTAATCGTGCATTGATCATAACTGAGAGCATAATTTATACAGTACAATAGCTTACATCTTCACATCACAGCAGCCACACATCGAGTGCTGCATGCGCCCTCCATCTCTGACATCACATCTTCAAACAGCAACACAGATCAGATCAGAGCAGAAGGAAACAGAAATCTGCATGTGTAAACACACCACAGCAGAGTACAGGTGGCTGCAACCTGCATATGAATCAAATGTAGAATACTGAGTTTTTGTTTGTTCAACAGATACATGCTCCTCCAGTTACTCCAGGCTGTGCTGCTGTCTCCTCAGCTAATACACAAATGAACCAAAAGATTCTCAAGTTATTTTCCATTAAAACTGAGAGCCCTGTCTTATGAAGCATGAGGCAAGATTTAAAACAAAACAATCAGGAAATCCAACACTGGTTTCAGCAAGACGTTTTCTTGTTCTTGAAATGAATTGATGTGGAAGACAATTTAGAATAACAAATTATTCAACATCTTCTAGCACGCTCTGATAAGTTATGAATGTGAAATGATTGTAGATTCATGGATTTACACTGAAAAATAAGACAGTCTGTTGGAGAAAAAATTGACCCTCATATATCATCTTTATTACTGAGGTCCCTGAGGTTTGTCACAGTCAATACTTCAAAGACTGGGCTTCATAGTGCCAGTACTTGTAGCAACTGCTTCTGTATCTCAGCATTATCTCAGCTGGGTTAAATTATGAGACAACAGGCCCCTTGGCACATATGCATAAACAGCCTGTTCTCATTCCTAACTTGTTAAATATTGCTGCTTGGTCAGTGGTCAGATTTCAGTTCAGATACAGACACCAAAAGACAGTTTTTGCAGTGGTATGACACGCCACCAGGTGGTGTATCATACCGTCGCAGTTCAGTTTATGACACTGCTGGGTGGCGTCACTTTGAAATGCTGCTGGTAATAAGGTAATATTAGGAGCTGCAAAGTCCCTATCGGGCAGGAGGGAGGGGAAGTGGATGGGTCCAACAGAACCCTGGACTTTCACACGAGAGGCAGCTGTTCACTTCCCGTGTCAATGTTAAGCAAAACCCAGATTTTTTTCCTAAACCTAACCACGTGCTTGTGTTGCAAAAGGGAAAGTCAACAACAAACACAGAAGGATATCTAGTGTGTAATATCTAGACGTGAACAGCACTGACAAAGCGGTGATATTTTATGAGCTGGGATGAGAACGCACTGGCATAAAAGGCCCCCTACAGGTAAAGCTATGTCACTTCTGGTCAGTTTCTATCGTTATTTGAGATTTTGCAAGTTTTACATATATAATTGTAGATTGATTTCCATGCTTGAGATAATGACGCTGTCTAATGCCAGAGAGATAAGGGGTAAACGTCATGCCAAAGTCAATTTTGACAGGTGTGACTAATTGTCATCCAATCATATGTTGCCACATCATCACAGCCCCTCCCGTTCCCCGCCCACTCCCGCCTCCTTTTCTTACACGCTTTCCCTCGCACTGTGTGCTTACACATGACATGGAAAAAGCGGTATTTTGTTTTAAATCCATACCCCACACCTGTTGGAGACATGTCTGCAGTTTTGCGATTTAATGATTTATTTAATATGTGTGTATGTATACCTCTGTGTCTGTGTCTGTGTGTGTCTGTGTGGGTGTGTGTGTCCATGTTGATGTTTCAGGTGGCCCATTTCAAGGACTACATCCCTCAGGCGTTCCCTGGAGGCCACAGTATGATATTGGATGCTGAAGTCCTTCTAATTGACACAAAGACCAGTAAACCCCTGCCCTTTGGGACACTGGGTGTACACAAGGTGAGAACACAACAGCCTTCTTTTTAAAAAAAAAAACATGAATTGGACAGGTCATCGTTGTCTCACCTCACACTCTCCTCTCCTTTCAGAAAGCCGCCTTTCAAGATGCCAACGTGTGCCTTTTTGTTTTCGACTGTATCTACTTCAATGGCGTGAGTCTCATGGAGAGGTAATGTGTTTCCATTCCACACGTACGTTGTGACACTGTTGATAGATGCTTCATCCAAACCTGAACAAACACCTCCACACAGAAGCCTTTGTTGTCTTTGTGGTTTGCTCCTCTGTGTGCTTGACATTCAGTGTTTGGATTATGGTTTTATGCAGAGATCCCATTTTTATTTCAAAATCAATTTATTGAAAGTTGCTGTGCTTTCCAGCGCACATGCTGCCGTACTGTATAGTGTGTCACAACAAGATTAAGTACGTCCTAACACAGTATGTCAAACACACCAGGTTATTTTACTACATTGGTTCTGTGTTGCTGTATACAAGCCAATTTATTTTTTGTGGTTATTCTGACCCACAATCCTCGAGACGTCACATCAGCTGAGCCGCGGAGAGATGTCAGCTCGACAGCTGATCGACACCTGTCAGCGTTGTGATGATGGCTAACAGCATGTTCAAGTAGCTGATGACCATTTGAACAGTAATAATAGGAATATTGACAGTTTGAGTGAACAGATAATCAGAAATATTACAAACAACAAAAGGACATAACTACAAAGACGACGATGACAGAGAGCTGCAGATGTAATTTTACTGTGACAAACATGATATGTTCGAATCTACAACCTGTGCAGTTATGATTTTAAAGTTAAACCACATACATTGCAAAGTAACAACAGCAGAGCTCTCAGGGTTGATCTCCATCTCCAGTGTTTCCCCTACCATTATATTAGGGGGGCGCCCTGCCTCCCCAACGGCACCCCCACCCCCCCTTGAAGGTCAAGTTAATTTTATTAAATT
>JAPZEB010000025.1:27070246-27087595 GCA_029783705.1 Chaetodon striatus | reverse complement strand
TGACTAATAGCTCAAGGCGTCAAACTGACCTTCAGATTCCCCAGATCCCAATCCAATAGAATATCCATTGGGCATGCCAGTACCTTTCCTCACAACCCACTGGACTTGAAGGATCCATCAACAACACCTTGGTGCCAGACAACACAGGACACCCCCAGAGTGTCCATGCCTCGACAGGTCAGAGGCTCCACCATAGATCAGACTTGGCTTTGACCCGTCGAGGCATGGAGACGGATCTCTAGGGTTTGTCCCACAGATGCTTGATCAGATTGGGATCTGGGGAATTTGACAGCTAGATTGATGCCTAAAGCTCTTTGTCACGTTCCTTGGGCCATTCCTGAGCAGTTTCTGCAGGGTGGCATGGTGCACTGCCTTGCTGTGGGACTACTTCCATCAGGGGTACTGTTGCAATGAGTGGGGGTTCTTGGACTACAACATTTAGATGGGTGGAGTGCATAAAGGGGCATCCCAATGAATGCCAGGAGCAAAGGTGTCCCTGCAGAACATTGCATTGTAATGAAATGATCAATGTTATTCACTTCACCTGTCAGTGGTCATAATGTTATGCCTGATCACTGTATTTTCTTGTTTGCATTATGCAGATTAAAGGGAAACTGGTTTATTTTGTGACTCACCAGTTCTTGTTTGCTCTCCTTTATCACTGGATGAGTTAAGCATCTTGTTCACTCGTAATGTTGTGATACAAGACTCTGCAAGGGATTATTTCTGGGTTATAAATGTACATTTTCTTTAAATACATGCCATAACAACATGCAACCTAATTATCTTAAAAACAAACACATCAGTGCATATTGTCATTTCATCTATGACATGGCTTTGACATGGTTTGCATTTCTCGTGCTTTTTTGCATTTCATGGCTTCTAATGTAAATGTAATTAGTACCTTGAATGTAAGAGGCTCGGTTAAATTGGCGAGAGTGAAGCAAGTAATTAAGGCTGACAGACAGGAAATTGTCTGTGCCTTAAATGTGTTGGGGGTAAGGAGAAAGAATGAAGGGAAGGGGGGTTTACTCAAAGAAGGAATTCCTATAAGCAAAACACACACCAATGGAAGATGTAAGACACACACACTCATACACACACACACCCTCTGACAGTGGAAACTCGTTGCTTCCACTCAGTTCCCAGAGGGGAATAAAAAGTGTCACCTGTGTGATCTGGAAGAGGTTGAAAATGAAATGCACTTTTTGCTCTGTTGTCCATTATATCACAATCTCAGATAAAGGCTTTTTCTGAAAATGCCTGCACAATGTCTTGATTTCCTGATTTATTTTTTATGTCTGACAAATGCAGACTTTCTGAAACTTTACAAAGTATTTCGCCTAGCTCAGTTTGTGTTAATTGGCAAAAGTGTAGGCGCTTTATGTTTGATGTATTAAAGGCACAGTCTATTCCTCATAGAGTCTAAGTTATATTTTAATGCAACAGTGTCTGTGGAGCAGAACTGTGTTCATATCTGAGAAATCCCTATTATCTAAGATTACTCATCATTTCCTCAGCTGGAAACTGCAGTCTGGTATTTGTATCCAACTGCAACATTCAAAGCCAAGAAGAATATTCAGTGTCTTAAAAATGTTTCGGTGCTTGTTCCCTCCATCATGGATAGATCTTTTAACAGAGAAACAGCAAAATAGTGTTGTCAAACCATATCCAAATTGGTCCAAAGGTACACAATGATGATATGAAAACAAAACAAATAATCAGTGCAGAGCCTTTTCAACGCAGTGCCGTCACGTACATTACTGAGCTGGCACTTAACTGAGCCACATTGTGAACAAAGATTTTGGTTATATTTTCTAATAGTTCTATATTATTAATAAAAAAAATACAGGGTTCCTACTAGCTGCATATATACATATTCAGCCATATTCTTGCTACGCGACAGCAAAAAATACACAATATTTTCCAAACACATAATAATCTACATGATAGAATGATCTATATTTGAATCTATGATAGCTCTGCACCAGAAATCCAGCACAGTGCCGGAGAAATTTAGGCCCTGTTAGTAGGTTTAAACAACTTAAATCATCAGTGGTATATCTTCAGGAAACCCCAGCCTGTTCTCATTACAAGGGTACTGTAATGCCTCTCAACATGTGATACTGATGCTAAAGGCAAAGTAAAAACAAATAAGTCCGCACATCAAGTGGCTCCCGCATTAAAATATTTCTAAATGGGTGCTACTTGGTGTGCGGATTTATTGCTTTTTTTATTTTGCCAGATGTTTCTTTGGGCCAGCACACACTCCATTGGACATTGGGATGTGTGTGTCTTTTGAATGGGTCAAACAAAACCACATTTTTATGCAGAAGATCACACCTGTGTCCTGTGTGAGACCAAAAGTCAGTGTTGTTTTAACATGACTTTGTGTAATTTATGTATTTACGTACAGTCATTGTGCACTGATTTCACTTGTGATGTGATAGATGTAGCCAAAAAATGATCTAACCTAACCACGACCGTTTCACAAGACTAACCACTGTGACACATAGATAGGTTAATGGTGCATTGCTATGAGACACAGAGGGCCATGACAAAGTGTCACTATTGGACACCCTGGTAATAAGAGGGAACTGACCTACTGTCAGACGAAATCATTAAGATAAAGAGGAGCTGGCCAGAGCAATTAATTTAAGTCTCTTACTTATCTTACATATTAGGGGTGATGCTGCTGATTAACAGATCTGTCCCCTTTAGGATAGACAATCAAGGAGTGTATATAGATATATGATCACTGTATATGTGCCAGATGCCATTTTTTGAAATGTATTTAATTGCCCTCTCCCAGGCGAAGCTTTAATGCCAGGCGACTTCAACTGCACTTTAGATCCTAAATTGGACTGTTCACCTGGGGTGGACTCTTCTCACATGCAGTGTAGAGAGAAGTTGTTACAGCATTTTAATGATCTGAATCAGTGTGATCCTTGGAGGAGTTAAAACTCTGGTGAACTAGAATTTTCTTGTTAGTCCTCCCCTTGAGCATAGACTACTTTCTAGTTTCCAGCTCTATGTTTTCCTCCGTGGTAGATTGCAATTATAATAGTTTACTGCAGTCAGACCGCTCTACCACTTCACTCATATACAGACTCCCAAAGCTGGTTAAAAGTCACACCTTGATGGAGAGTTCATCCAGGATGGCTTTCTGATCCAATTTTCTGCCTTTTATAGAGTTGCAAATTGAGATGAACATGAGAACCAATGAGACCTCTGCTATCGTCAGATGGGAGGCATTTAAAGCGTACCTCAGAGGCATTATCATATCTTAAAGCAGCTCAAAAACAAACAAACTCCAACTGAAAATTGATCCTGACCACAGGATTATAAAGTTAGAGAGAGAAAGGTTTACTTGAACAACTCCACGAAAATAAAACAAGAATAAATGTCTCTCAAAGCCCAGTATGAAGAGACATCCACATCAAAAGCAGAAAGTAGTCTAAATTGGTCCAGACAGAGTTATTATGATCTGGGGGGGAAAAAAAGGGGGAGATTGTTGGCTTGGTGTATTAAGAAATTGAATGCAGACAGGGGAATTAATGCATTTCAAACTCCAAGTGGCACACTATCAAAGGATCCTCAAGAGATTAATGCGACTTTTACCTCTTCCTACAAATAATCTGAATCCCCCTGAAAACTTGGAAAAACAGAATGAGTTCCGGGATAGACTTTGTATTCCTGCCATAATGAATGATTCTCAAGCACATCACTTAAATTTTAGATGCTTTGTAAATTTGTAATTCCATTATCAATATGATAGGAGGTAAAACTGCAGGTCCTGATGATATCCAAGTTAATATTTACAAAGTATTCAAAGATAAACCACTTGAACCTCCTTTAGCCATGTCTGAAGACAACTTTAAACAGGATTGTCCCCAGACTCCCTGAAGAGTGCACGGATAACACTTATTTTGAAATCTATTAAATCTCCAAACAAATGCACAACATGTAGACATATTTCACAGCTTCACACTATCTAAGACTATCACTAGGGTCATGGCTAAAAGATTAGAACTGGTGCCGCCAGTGCTTACATGACATCAGGAGGGTTTTCAACTTAATACATGTATGGGAGGGGACCCCTCACACAGCCATTCTGTCACTAGATGCTGCAAAAAGCATTTGAGATAGCAGAGTTACTTATTGGATGTGCTATCTTAATTTTGGTTTGGTAACTACTCCCAAAAATGGATTGAGATACTTCAAACTGACCCTACGACTCAAGTCTCTACCAATTATTTACAGGGACAATTTACCCCTGAATGAAAAATGCACGTTTTTCTCCCTCTTACCTGTAGTGCTATTTATCAGTCTAGACTGTAAAAAGTGTGGTGTGTGGTGTGAGGTGTGAGTTGCTGAGTGTTTGAGATATCACTCATAAAGATATCTGCCTTCTCTCCAATATAATAGAACTTGATGGCACTCAGTTTGCGGTGCTCGAGCCATATACCACCCTTATGACAGTGAAAACTCTGCTTTAGCTTTAGCATGTCTAACTCACCACATGTAGACTGAGGCTGTAAACCTGCCATTGGGCACTGATTTTGGCTGTCATTCTCATTCCTTCAGTTATTAGTGTGTTAACATTACCAAGTCTGTTTTGCTTCGGGAAACAACCACAACAACCTGCAGGCTAACGACTTACACACTGAAAATGTTGAAGATTTAGATGCTTTTGTTCTTTTGTGAACCGCATGACCACTGTTGTTCTGCACAGCCGATCAGAGTTGATTTGCCACATCCTTTTACCCTGGCAGCAGCATGCTGCAGCAACACTGACTTCACCAATGTACAGTTTCTTTCCACTTCACTTAAACTTCTGTGAATCGATGTAATAATGTTCTGCTAGAGCAACATATAGTCAGCAATTCATTACAGGTCCAGTGAGTTCCTCCACAGCTTAAGTATAGTCAGGCTTCATCTCTAGAGTGCCAACTATCAAATTATGTTTGTCTTTTTCATCACTCAAACTTGAATCATACATTAACATATGACTGACAATGTTTTTTGTGACAATATGTTTAGCGAGGCCAGTTGAATGACAGTGCTTGCCTCCCAGCGTGCAAGTGTTCCACCTCAAAAGACTATTTTGCAAGAGCACTAACGCTGCATGCTGGGCTTAGCGGCGCCCAAGATGTCTGTAATCGCTTTAAAGACACAAAAACACCTCAGAGTGTTTGTTCCCCCTATAGCAGAAAGATAATCGATGATTCCAGACCTTTCTCTAGCATGGACACAGGGCTGTGGAGATAAGTCTGGCTATGCAGGAGTAGGTTCAACATACCCCCCCAACCCACCAATATCTCTTCATGGTGCTTCCCTCTGGAAGAGTTTATTTCTGTGTGTGTGTGGAAGTGGAAGTGTGCCAGACACTTGTGTTACAGGAGATAATGAGTTTTAATTTCAAAGCATGTGATTTATGCACACACATTAAAATAAAAAGCTCATTTACACAATAAAGTTATTACTACACGCGCCTGAGGCAGCAAAGTGGGCTTATGGAAGTGGAGCTAATCTGTTCGTCTTGAGCTTGAAAAACAGATTTTACATAAACGCTGTGATCCAGGATCTGTCTTTGCCTATTCTTCCCCCAACAAAAATATCACACAGTTTGTGTTTACATAGGAAACAAATTCATTCCTGAAATATAAACACTCTCATCTTGTATCAAAGTTGGAACAAAAAAAAATGCCATGGTCGACCTGTAGAGTTTCTGAGATCCTTTTGATCATATAATCTTGTAATCCGCTCAGAGTAATTACATAAATGTAGCTCATGGAAACACACTTTGATTTTTCTGTTTTCTCCACATGTGATTGCGATTCCACCTGGCAGACATGTAGACTCATGGCACGACCCATGACCCGAATTAGACAGTGTCACAAGTAACAACTTTAATGACTCATCTTCACATAATCATAAAATGGCCGGCACCTCAATTTTAACACCAATTACTGGTGACTTTATTTGGATCTGAGCCTTGTGACTTGAAAGACCTAACATCCCCTCTTCAAGACCAAAGCAAAAGAGTCTCAGCTGACACTCTCAGCATGTCAAGAGACAGAGCCGACATTCAGGTCCCAGTTCAAGTTATTGCTCAACAAGGAGGTAACGCTTTAATGTGGTTGTCAATGATTTCTCAGAGATGTCTAGATTGTATCTCTACAGGAAGTGACAGAGGGTGTTAGTGTGGGTTGAGGGCGTCCTTTTTCAAAATGCACTTCTTTAAATGGAAAATAGCTAACTTTACTTGCTTTGTTGTTTTAGCCATGCTAGTGGTTTGATTCTATTTGTAAGGCATCATTTGTGAGTAAGTCAACACATACTGGATGAATTTGAACTGAATTCAGCAAAGACATTCACATCTAAGTATGAATCCTAATAACTTTGGTCTTCTCACGTTTTATCCAGAAGGATTACGAGGTCAAAATTTCAATTTGCAATTTACAAATGCTGGCATGCTAACACAGGTTGGCGTGGTGGGTTATTAGTACTGTCTATTCACTGCAAGAAGGTTTAGGGTTCCTCTCTTCTGGGCAGCTGGTGGCTGGGGCCTTTTTGTGTCGACTTCTGACTCTGCCTTTAGGTTTCTTCTGGATCACGGTTCAAAAACACACAGGTCAGGCTGATTGGCAGTAGCTCAGTCCATATGGACTTGACTCGAGAATCATAGGGTTGTCAATTCAAGTCCCCAAACGGACCAAGTATGAAGCATGGACCGGTGGATGGAGAGGTACCAGTTTGTCTCCTAGGCACTGCGAGGGTGCCCTTGAGCAAAGCGCTGAGCCCTTGAGCAGCCCCTTCACTCTGACATCTCTCCATTTAATGCATATACAGGTCCTGTTTGTGCATGCATGTGTGTTTCAGGACTGTGTGTAGGCTTATATGACAACAAAGTGAAGAAAATTGAATTTCTCCTCAGGGATTAAGAACATATCTCCCCTTCCTTTTGAATTGCAAACCTGTCAATGGTATATCCTGTCTGTGAGATAGATGTGAAATAATGCGACAGAGAACCCCAACTCCTTTTCTATGGTACGCTGGCAAATCACTTCTCAAAATGTTGTCTGATAACTTCATGCAAATTAGCACAAAGTTGGTACCACAGTGTTGTAAAAAAAAAAAAAAAAAAAAGGACAATGGAAAAGAGATGGAGTTGGGGGTTAGAGGATTTATCTGCTGTGGCAACACATTCTCATCCCAGGTTGTTAAATATTGAGGCCTTTTCCCAGTGGTGTGTAACACAAATGCCAAAGGCACACTTTATCGTCTTTGTGAGACTCACCCTTTGGCATATATGTGACACACAACTTGCTCCTGGGTGAAACATGTTCCACTATCATCATAG
Source organism: Chaetodon striatus (assembly GCA_029783705.1). Lineage (NCBI taxonomy): Eukaryota > Metazoa > Chordata > Actinopteri > Chaetodontiformes > Chaetodontidae > Chaetodon > Chaetodon striatus. Next base: position 27,080,229 of record JAPZEB010000025.1, on the reverse strand, counting down.
TTAGTTTGGGTAGCGAAACTACTTGGTTAGGTCATGGTTTGGTTAAAAATATGTACATAATGTAAAGACATCACCTAAGGGACATAAAAACATGGCATGGTAAACATAATGTTAAAACAACACTCAGTTATGTAACAATATGTTTAAACTGGTTTCACATGGGGACATGAACAACAGTCTCCTGGGTGAAAGTCTGTCTTTGTAGGGTGTTCAGTTGCTGCAGAGGGGTTTACATTGGAGTTAGCTGAAAGCCTGCTACATCTCATCAAGACGGCAAAGGAATCAATCTGTGTTGCAGAGTGTCAGTATTTTACGACCTGGGGATGAGAACGGGCTGGCATCAGATACATATCTGTGGAGAAGACAACTTGTACTTTAGCTGATAAAGATACTGAATGGAGGATGAACAGGCTAAAATGCTAAACTGTCAATGTGTCACTGTTGAATGATTTTGATAAATTAAAGCATTCCTGAGCATTTAGCACCAACTGTCTCTCTGTTGGTGTCCAGGTATTTATTCTCAATTTTGACATTTTAGGTCTTTGTACTCTGGGCTCTTTTTTGTAGTGCAAATTTTTCTTTTTTCCAACTGTTGTTTTTGTCAGTACCCAGTACTTCACACAGATGGCAAATATTATGTGTTGAAAAACCAGTGTAATTAATTTTTTTGTTTGGAATGAAAAAGATTTTTCTGAGCTTTTGAATCGCGACAGAAGACATCAACCGATCACGTTGTGCATACACTTGAGGATTACAAAACAACACAGACACTCTTTTATCCGAGCCAGACGGCAAACATATAACTTACACTTATTACTCCTCTTAACCTTTAGAAAGGCAGCACATACCATGTCCACTCCTTCTGTTCTTACCATTCATAATCAAAGCCCTAGACATATACACTGTGTAACTGTTTATCAGAGGGAACTCATATTCACTCAGGAAACTCGATAAAATAGCTCACAGTAACTTGTGCTTTAAAAAAAGTACCTCAAACACACTGCCAGACGCTGCTCTGGGTCATTAGGATCCTGGTAGTTGTTGCATATTTGCATAGCTGCAGACAATCCTATTCACATCAAAACTTTCTTTTGAACAAGTGTTGAAACTGTCGGAAAGTTGTCAGCACTTTTGATGTAAAGTATATGCAGGCGAGTATTTATGATTTTCATGATGTTTATTCATCAAGCCCCTGGTGTGGAAAAGGTCTTTAGGTGTGAAACTTAGTAAAGAATGTCTTGTGAATAGTTTCTATCCAAATGATTAGGACTAGAGTCTTGACCTGGTATTTGACTGGGCCACACCTCTGTCTGCTCATTGCCAAAAGAATAATAATTGGTCATACATGTAGATTGTGTAACACTCCTTTAATCATGAAGTTACTGAATTGTTGTTTTACACCATGACATGAATGTGTCATCATGTGCCAACATATACAGATTTGTGAACATCTATCCTTATGATTAAAGCTTGACCTAACTTGTTTGGTTGTTGCAGTCTGGCTGTAGCAGACATGCTGGTGAGTGTGTCCAACGCCTGGGAGACCATCATCATTTACCTCCTCAACAACAGACAGTTGGTGGTGGAGGATCACTTCATCCGGCAGATGGACAACGTGTTTGACTCCATGATCTGCATCTCTGTGGTGGCGTCGATGTGTAGCCTGCTGGCCATCGCTGTGGATAGGTAATAATGGAGGAAGGGGTGTATAGTAGTCCTGAAACAAGGCACAAAGTGATTTTTTTGGTTTGGCTGATGAAAATGTTACATAATGAGCCTTAGATCAAGAATAAGTGCGGTTAAGATGAATATGCTCCCCCTACTACTCTACCTTTTAAGGAACTTGCCTGTTGAGGTCAGTGAAAATCAATTCAGTGAATGGGACAAATGGATCTCCAGATTTATTGGGCAGGGCTGGAAACCAAGGATTAAATATGCCACCATTCAACTTGCCAAGGAAAGTGGGGGGAAGGAATTACTATTATGCTGCATAAATAGCTGCCTTCTTATACTGGGGTGGCGAAACACATACTGCTAAGTGGAAGGAGCTAGAGTCCAATCTGTCAAATCAGTTCCCTATCCAACCTGTAATAGCGGACAAGGGTTTAATGTGTCACTTGAAAAAGATGGGGAACCCGTGGTTAACCCACACACTTCAAGTCTAACAGAAGGTGATTAATATTTGCGAGATACACAGAATGTTGAGAATGTTCAGATGGTTTGCTTATGATTCAGATTTTATTCCCAACAGGCACGACTCTAGCTTTAAATCATGGACAATGTATGGTCTCACAACATTTGTTCCACTTACTCAAAGTAAAACTGTGCGCAGCTTCGAGGTTTTGTGGGATATTGGAACAACTGGATTTTATTTATTGCTCCCATGAGAGCAGACTTTATCTGATTTCACTGGTACTATTGTTTTGTAATTTACTTATTTAATTTCTGACAGGTTATTATGATAATTTCCATGACAATAGCAGTGGATGATCCCCCCCCCCCGGTTTCTGTACATAGTTCATGTAGATTGTTCTACCTGCAATAAAGTTGTATCGGAGTTCTCTCTAAGCGAACATGGGAGCCTCATCTAGCTCTGTTTATTTCTGGCAACTTGTCAGTACAGTCCAAAGGAGGATAATGTGTACCCTTTGATGCTATCCTATCACAATTGTTGGGAAATTTAAGTTACTAGTGGAGAGTGGGTTCTACAAAGGATGAATGAGGACTGATGGGAGGACCGTGACTATACACTGTTTGAGCTCATATGCCTTGATGGCTGGTGATGCACATTTGCAGGACTCAGAACAAACAAAACTGGAGGGAGATTTATTTCTATTTCTTTTAATATTGCTGCACTGGTGTATTTACCTGTCCTTTCTAAATAAAGAAACAATTTAAAAAATAAAAAAAAAAGAAGAAAGAAAATGTTACATAAAAACAATTTGTTACGTAAAGTTTTTCTTAGAATGGAGGCTGTGCTGTGTAATTATCTAACAGCAGCATCCTGGGTCTTTTTCAATTTTCCACTCATTAAAATTCTACTGGGAATCTGCATGGATTCAAAAACCTCCCTATGATTGCTGCCCAATTTACATTTCCCATTTCCCAAAAGATCTAAAAGTTTAGCATACTCATCCTGGTTAGTGTTACTCAGCCTGTGAGCACTGCTGTAAAATGTCATGTTAACTCCTGCCACAAAGGTTTTTAATGGTTCCACACTACAATGGATTTAGACCTACTTGATACTGATAAAAAAAACCCTGTCTTTGTATTTAGTTTCGATCACAGTCTGTTTTTATAAAAGTGCTTGTGACATTTCAAATGTAGCTTTGACTTGTAACTGAGCATGTAGCCTATTTCATAGAAGATACAGAGATACATATCGTGTATCAGCGTGAAAATCCTTCAGGGATTTTTGTCCATATCACCCAGCCCTAGCTCATAATGAAAAAATGGAAGAAAACACGGACAAATGGACTGACCGTGAAGTCCAGGTTTTACTGAGCATTCTTTTTCCAAGATGTTCTTTTTGAAAACTCAAACAAATAGGTAGGTACGTAGTATGTGGACTGCTTTAGAAGGTTGTTGAAGAAAAGCTTTGTAGAAAATTATTAAGAACTTGAGGGGCCTGTACAATAAAGTGACACAGTAGTGGCTCCAGTGACAAAGAGAGATGTATTTTCACTTCTGTAAAAATCAAAAAGGTTTCTGCCCTCATTGATTACTGCAATTCCTCAGTGGCGAGATAGGGTTTGCAGAAAGTCATAGTGTAGGTTACCTAGGTTACTTGTGAAATCAATATATGTTATTATCCACAGGTACGTCACTATCTTCTATGCACTGAGATACCACAACATCATGACAGTGAGGAGAGCTGGCTGCATCATTGGGGGAATCTGGACCTTCTGCACGGGCTGCGGGATCGTCTTCATCATCTACTCAGACACCACCCCAGTCATCATCTGCCTGGTCTCCATGTTCTTTGCCATGCTGCTTATCATGGCCTCCCTCTACAGCCACATGTTCATGCTGGCACGTTCACATGTCAAGCGCATCGCCGCCCTGCCCGGCTACAACTCCATCCACCAGAGGGCCAGCATGAAAGGGGCCATCACGCTCACCATCCTGCTGGGGATCTTCATCGTGTGCTGGGCTCCCTTCTTCCTCCACTTGATCCTGATGATCTCATGTCCGCGGAACCTCTACTGCGTGTGCTTCATGTCCCACTTCAACATGTACCTCATCCTCATCATGTGCAACTCTGTGATTGACCCGCTGATCTATGCCTTCAGGAGTCAGGAGATGAGGAAGACTTTTAAGGAGATCATCTGTTGTTACAGCTTGAGAAACGCCTGCACTAACATTTGTGCTCTGACGGGTAAGTACTGAGAGATACAGACTGAGAAGACCAACAACAGGATGTACAGGATGAACTGACTGAACCTGACACTGGATCATAACCATAAGAGATCTAAAATACACAGTTTAAGAACTGGCTCATTGCACTTTTTAGCCAGTACAGTGTATAGTCGAGTTGTCTGTCCAGTATGAACTGGAAAGAGGACCCTCACAGAATGAAGGAAAATTAAACTACTATCTCCTAATGTAACCAGCATGTGCACAAAGTCGCTATTAGGTACATTATTTGCCATTTAAAATCATGTTTCATTTTGTGTCCTTCATTTAATTTTAGCTGACATTTCTTTTATCCTTCTGCTTTGACTTTCTTTTTTTTAAAATAAGTGAAGTTTTATCGCACTTTGACAGGAAATTTCCTTTTCATTATTATCATTAGTAAATCTTAAATGCTGTTATGTAAGAGCACTTATATACTTGCTTTTAACTACTGTATGGATTGGCGTGAGCATCATTGCACGTAGCCAGACCTGTCTACACAGCACCGTGTCAGCACCAGAGAAAGGTCTGGAATCACTGATTATCTCTCTGCTGTAGGGGGAAAATTCTCTGGTTTGTTTTTGTTTCTTTGGACCAGTCAGCAGCAATGGAGCACTTGCAAAATAATGTCGGGGTTGAATTGCTTTGGTGAAACTTTTGCACATGGAGAGGCGAGTGCTGTCGTTAAAATGGCCCCACAAAAGAAGACGCTGTATAATTCAACTTTTACTGATAAATAAAGACAAACATAATTTGATAATCGGAGCCTTAGAGGTGAAGCCTGACTATACTTTAGCTCTGGAAGAACTCACTGGACCCGTTAAAACTATGGACAATTTGCAGGATGTATGTGACTCTAGCAGAACATTACTACGATGATTTACAGAAGCTCGTGTGAAGTGGAAGGATCTATACATTACTGAAGTGTCACTGGTGCATGCTGCTGCCAGAGTTAAAAGATATGGCAAACCAACCCTGCGTGGCTGTGTCAGAAAACAGATCAATATTTGGGGAGTGAAAATCCTGTGAGACGGAGTCTGGTCTTTTACGAGGTGCGTTCACAAATTATTTTATTCTTGTAGATCATTACAACAATTCACAGAAGGAACAAAGCTGGGTGGCCTTATTGCACAATCCTAATCTTCATCAAAACTTGCCATTTTTAATTCAGGGGTTGTTGACGTCTCCCATAGCGAGGGGGATTTGGAAATGGTAACACGCAGATGGAGGACAGAAGTGAAAATGTTGGCCAAAGTCAGCCACCCAATGGCAGGTTTATAGCCACAGTGTACATAGGATGAGGCAGATTAGTGTGAGCATGATAGCCAGCTTGCATACGCAGTGTTGCAGTGGAGCACTGGTTGGGTATAAGGCAGATGAATGAAAAGAGGATAAAGACCACTTTAGCCCCTCATTTATTTTAATTTTGGCTATGTCAGAGGGATCTGGAAAACAAACAAACAAAAAAAGCATTGTCTGAATGCACACTTCAGTCATGTGAAAATGCAACCCGTTCTCATCCCTAAGTCATTAAAAACCCGATGTTTCGTCACACCTACTCAGCGTGTGATAGCGATGCAGAAGACTCCCTTTGGCTTCCCTTTGAGTTGCATTGGGCTTTCAGCTAACTCCAATCTAAACCCATCTGCAGGAATACCTGACGCTGAGAGCAATAGATGTAGTATAGAGAGCAAGGAAGTCGACATACGGTTGAAGGGAGGGGAGGTGGATGGGTCAAACATAAAACAAGACTTTCAGCCAGGAGACCACAGTTTGTGTTAATATGTTAATATTTGCAACTTGGATTAATTGTTATGAAAAACCTTTTTATTCTTTTGATTGGTAGACCCTTACGGACTAACAAAATATGAATAACATATCAGGTTATCAAGGAAAGGACACATATTCTAACTTTAAGACCGCTCCAGAGGTAGGGAGTCACCACTTTTTTTCTTCTCTCATGTTTATGCTGCCGGTAAATCTGAATGAATTATTCTCTGGCACTCATGGTTTCAGTAAAATCAACTGCATGGCTGAATTGTGGAGAATCTAACCAAGCAAACAATGTGTAGCATCTCCATATTGACAAAGGTTTAAACTTTTCATGCACTTGTATGCACAATCAAAGCAGCTAACCAATGTTAGCTCCAGTGGGTAGCCAGTAACCCAGTTTTATTCATTCAAAGAACTTTTATCAAAAATGAACTGCTTGGCAACCAGACCAGGCATGTAATTGAGACGGGACTTTATTTGTCAAAGTGTGTAGCTACACAGGGCTGGTAAAAGGGACCGGGCGTTTAATTGGGACTAGGCTTTTAATTGAAGTTTTAGGGTATGTCACATTACGTAATAACACAGGAGATTGCAACAGTCAATGTTGTTTCTTTAAACAAGACCATTATCTTTTCTTGAAATCAACCAAATGGTATTTTTGTTTTTTTTTGTTTTTTTTTTTGTCTGAACTTAACCCAACCTGAGGCTGACCAGACAACAGGTCATTATGTTGTAACAGGTTTAGAAGGTTCAGAGATAATACTGTCCTGCTGATGAGAGCTCCAGATTAAAAAAAAAAAAAAAAAAGCCTCTTATGTGTCATTTCAGAAGACAATAAGAAATGACTTCTTTGTCGTTTGGTACAGAGGACTTACTGTGAAAATGCCAATCACAGCCACTCATAAACACATTGTGTAAAAGCATGTTTGTAAGTGCTCTAAACAAACAAGTGCCACAAAAACAATCTTGTGTTAAATAAAAAAGAAGAAGACAGGTAGCACATCAAAACAGACTCACAGTCTGTCAGAGGTTTTAAAACCAATATTTACACTACCTACATCAACTTTTTATGATGTACTGTGGGCCACATCATTTTCATCACTATGTGTTTACATATCTACCAACCTGAGTAAACAACACACGACTTGTCTTTGGCCTCAGACATGTGTTATCAGCTTGTTTGCCGTTTGTAAGTGGGGAAAAGCATACTGCTGTTGAACTATTGGATGGCATCAGCTGTCAACAGCCAATTTTTGTGCCACTGCGGTATGCCCTGCCTGGCCCTGCTGCTTCATTAGCGTGACAGTTAATGAGCAGCTTCCTAAAAAATCTGCCAGCGCTCAGTAGCACAGCCGATTCTGCAGTGATTTGAATATGGAAACCCTCTCCTGTCTGTATCTTTATATTAATCAGAGCTGCTCTATTCTGTCAGTGTACCCCCTACTGATCTCTTCACACTGCATCCCTGCCCACAGTCTGTATTTCAACTATGTAAAGATGCCATAAGTTTACACTTGAAATGTAAAAATGAATGTACAAATAGCTTCACACTGCTCTCTCTGAATGTGTGTGTTAGTGGCGCCTACCTCCCAACTGAGAAGCTTGACATGCATCCATCTGCTGAAACTGCTTGTCATAACAAATGTAATGTCTCAAATCTTGCTGGTGGATACTAAACATTTGTTTCCCTGTGTTGCATTTTAATATTTATTACAAAAAAACAGCAAGCCATTTGTATTATTTGTGTCTTCAGACTGATCCATGCCATTGTTATGCATGTAGACAGTGAGGTAAGATGGTTTTATTGGAACAATCATACAGAAAACTGTGTTATAACGTTGTTTTATCTGTTTTATGTGGAAATTGCCTTACTGTAGCTTCCATCAATGTTAACTGTAAGTACTTTGCAATTGTGAGATTAAAAGAGGAGCATATGAATAAGCACACAAATGTACACAAGATGAAAAAGTGCTTTATTTGAAACCCAGTGATATATATTTCTATATATTTCTCTAAAGGTTTATTTATTGTAGAAAAACAGTAATGGTTTAATCTTGCTCACTGTACATTCAGCTCCAACATGACATATCTGAGGACTTATACAATATGACTCATTGTATTTGTTGACTGTGAAGTTCTTGTTCCTACAGACGCAGCAGCAAAATCACTGAATGTGATGTGACACTGGATAGACGTGAAGCCCACATGCTGACTGCATGCTCAGTCCTTCGTTCATGTATAGTGAGACCATTTTAATAGCTGTGGGTAAACCCTTTATGTTTAATGGTAAAGTCATGGCATGCAAAACTATAAATGTGAGCTTCAGTTGAGATGACCGATGTCAGTGTTAGCCTGTTGCTTATAATTATTATTATTTTTTTTTTTTTATGTGTCTGAATAAAAGCAAAAGGTAAAATGGTGAGCTGTTTTCATGTTATTATATGCATCAGTGCTTGTGGTTCACTGTGGATCTGTGAATGATGAAAATCACAAGGTTATGAACCATGTGAAAAAATAATAACATGTCCTTTGAGAAAATAGGTTCTGGGAGATATGCGTCCCATGTGAATGTTGTGCAGATGGGCTGTTTTAAACAAGATTTGAAGAGACTGACACTCAGGGTGAAATGAGATTGCATCCAAGTCCAGAGAGAAAAGGAAGATGGGGGAGGGATGGATGGTTAGATAGCCAGCAAGGCAGAGGGAAGATGGCGAGATGGCAGTTATCTAATGGAAAGAAAAACAGCCCCAACAACAGAAGAAAATGTTGGCATTGTATTTTTCTGTATTTGTACATTTCACACATATCATATCAATGTTTCTAAAGTGATGTAGCATATGAGCTGACTTTGTCACTGGGAGGTTGAGGGGATGATGTGTCACCCAGATGAGACACCCACCAAGCGTTAGACCACAACTGTTTGTGATTTAGTGAGTCATTGCTGTGCTTCCAGCAGCTTTTCATGCACCAACCACCCTCCAAACTTGGCTGTTATGTACAGTATTCGGTAAGTTACTCTCAAAATGTAATATATTAGATATTACTAGTTACCTTTATTTGAAAGTAATTCATTACTTTACAATATTACTCTCTGTGTAGAATAATACGTTTCTTATTATGCTACTTGTGCATTCCTTTCAGCAAAATGAGCTCAGAAGAATTAATGTTCATTTTAAATGGATGAGAGTCATGTTGTTTCACCTCAGGTAATCAAAGCACAGAAGCTTCAGTTTATTACAGTTGCTACTAAGTTGTATTAAAATCGCCTGATTATATTAATAATGGAGTGATGACAATTAAATAGCTTAGAGCATTTAAAATAAATGAATAACCTTGGACACAGGGAGGATCAGGCAGAGGATCAAAGCCTAAAAAATATTAAGTATAGATAAATATTTGTGGGCCCATGACATGAAACACAATAAACAAATGTTGAGGTTAGCACAACAAACTATATGGCATACGAGTCACTCACTATTGCAAATTAATACTATGTAGCTGGAAGACCCACCTGCTGGTTCCCAGTGTGCCTGACAGCTAAAGCAGCACCGGAGAGAGAGTTACGCATAAGAACAGGACTGTGTGCCAGCGCTGTTCTGCAGATGTAGGGGATGTGAATGGAAACATCACATCCAACATATGCTAACATCACCCAGGCCAGATGTGCCGATCATCGAGATGGGAAAAAAACAAACTGGAGGCCAGCTGCTTATCCCAGCTGGGGCACGAAAGCAGAATGGGATATGTTGTATGTCGCCAAATTAATGGAAACACACTAAACATGATCACCGGCAAGCTTCTATGATGTAGTCTGT
>JAPZEB010000025.1:27059754-27070146 GCA_029783705.1 Chaetodon striatus | reverse complement strand
ATTGCGCTCCAGAGAGAGAGCACAGCTGTGACAGTGTAAATATTTCTGCCAGTATGAAAACTAATACACTGAAAATACAAGTTAGATAAGAATGGCACTTTTGCATCTGCTCCACCCATGATGAAACAGCTTTACACAAGTTAAGTGTTGCTTACAGAATTAGATTCTATATGCGGCAGTAGTTATAGGGGGATGGTTCTGACACCCTACACTAAAATGAATCTGATGCTCTACACTGACATGACAGCGTGCAGTTCTATTTCTATATTAATTATGAATAACTGGTGAGTTCATCACACTTTCACTGCGCTTAGTTCTCTGCTGCTCTGTCTCCTCTTTCTCAAAGGACGACACAAGACAAGAAAATTACAGAGCAAATATGTATGTTATATGTGATGAGAAAAGAGAAATTTCACTTCAGTTGGACTTAAACAAAAGATTCAGCAACTCAAACCCACAAAGTATTATCACCTGACTTTGCAGCTCCTCTGAGCTCCATAGTTTTTTGTGTATCCATGGCCAGAACAATTTTCTAATGCTCTGGCTCTACACATTTTTTTTACAACTCCTTTAGCTGCTTCATTAAAACAAAGTGAAATACAAGCTTATGCTAGCAAAAACATATTAGTGATTTAGTGTGTGTGCTTGTCTGCATAGCATACATAAATATAGCAGCATTTCCCCGTAGGGTTATTTCACTGATTTATCTTGACTGTGTTTGAATACGATACCTAACCTGCTAGTACAGTGTCATTGTGTAACATTTCACTGTAACACAGCCAAATTAAATCAGTGAAATAATCCCAGGAAAATGCTGCTATAAAGATGAACACCATGCAAACCTGCACACACACATTTATCATATATACATTAACTTACATTAACATTAACTGATATTAATGTTACCTCCTCCAACCCTTGAATTACAAACAGGCATCTGACATCTCCATTACAGCTGTCCACAGGTTAAAGGAACAGGTTTATATATAGCCATTTATAAAATCTAGTTTCATTTGTAAGCAATAACAAGTAGCCTGTAGTAAAAAATACTGAGGTCCAGATGTTGGGACCTGAATGGTAGTGATGCGGCTACCTGTGGCACTGGCCCAGTGGTAAAGTGGGTATGACAAGCGTTTGAGCTGATGCAAATAAGACATATCTACTACTAGCTGATTATGGAAATTGGAATCGGGTGAGTGTGTGGGCAGGTAAGGTCAGGTGACGGGAACGGCAGTGAAAGGGTAACTGCAGGGCAGGAGAGAGTGGCTGGATCTGAAATGACAAGCAAGAAAGTATATGGCAGGGAAAATAGTGCAGACAACAAAATGAGAACTAGGAGCTGGCTGTGCACTTTGTGCAACAAAATGATGCCAACTGAGTTCAGATCAGGTAGCAGAAGTTTAAAAAAATCCACAGACAAAGTTAGCAACTATTCACCTTTTTCAACCCTGCCATTTTTTTTTTTATCTTCCAGTTATGGGCTAATTATTTTTCTTCTAGTTTAGCACAAGCTGCTCTAGTTGACGTTGTAAAGAATGTTGGAGGGAACATTAAGAACAGTGCAGCAATCAGATGTATTTATAGTACCATACTGTATGTACTTGCTGAGTCCAGTTGCCTGTGATATAGTACTTAAGGTTACCATGACCTGGATGACTGACAATTTTCACCAACATGTTACAGTACCACATCCATCAGCAACTTTGAGGACACATAAAAATGGCCTAAAATCACATTTAAGAACATTTTTAATAACTTTGTAGTGTGCCCCTGTGTAGATAGCTGCACTATGAAGGACCAAAATTGAAATCTCTCAACACGGCTACTAACTGTCCACAGATTGAGCAAACCACTCAGGTGCTATTTTTTCAGTGTTGTGTATGGAATCCTGATTTCTGCGCCGTAGAGGTCTAAGTGTCAAGGAGAAGTGTTAAGCACTATTATTGCTGCCCCATACAGCTAACTGTTACTCACCTGTTTGCCTATTGCTAAACAGTAACACCAAGCATCTCACTAGCATTAGCTAAGCCTGCTTTCATGTTATAGTGACTAGCTGTGGGGCATCACCATCATCATCAACTGTATTAATGTTTAACAAAACATTTTTTTTGTAGACAGGGTGCTTATGTCGTTTCCAAATAGGCATTATTTGGCTCACATATTGGGAATCTAAATTGTTACTTTTTTGCATGAAGAACTATTGAATGGCTAAATTAATAGCTTTTGGTCAACTCAAGGATAATAAAGCTGGCAACGCAGCAAAGTAACCCCACCTCTGCTCTGAAAGAGAAGTAAGAACTAAATCATGCAATGTGGAAGTGCCCTAGTTCAGGCAAAAGTAAGGTGGATAAAGTGGATTTTTATTTTTTCTTGAGAATTTTTCAGTGTGATTGATTACAGGCATATTTGCCTTCCTGAAAGGTGCGAAAAAAAGGTGAACATGGCAGTAATGGAAACTGTACATGACTCGGGGTAAAACATGCAGACAACACTGCAGTGGGCCTTTAATAAGCTGCGGATCTGCGAGTTAGAGCCTAGAGAAAAGTTTCAGACTTTTACAAATTCTCCCCAGAGTCCTAGTTAGTGAAACCTGATCCTTTGAATTTAAATATGAACAGAGGATAATTGGTCTTAGAGTCCACAGTCCACAGAGAAAAAGCTTAACACAGCCAGCACAGCAGTAAACAAATCAAATAAATAATGAGATTCTTTGTTTTACAGCTGGTTCCCTAAACAGTCGCTAAAGCCACTTTTCCCTTTGATTTGAAACGAAACTAAGTAGCTTTAAGCATCACGCCGCCTTTGAAATGGGGATTCTGGTGGATTAGTGGGTTTGGCATCTATACCATCACAGATTCATATCCAGCCCTCATACTGTCTAATAAATGGTTTAATAAATCCAAATCATTTGTGTTTGCAAATTTAAGCCCAAAATACATACCGGTCCACAGCAATGGCTAGGAAACTGAAAATGGAGCCCACAAACGACATACAGAGCAGGGAGTCCATCACATCATCCAGGTTCAACGCAGGGGAGCCCGTCTTCTTCAGATGTCCCACACTGGCAAACACAATCATTAGGTTCTCCCAGGTTTTAGTGAGGCTGGCGATGGTGTTAAAAGCTGCCAGGCTGCAGATGAAGCAGTACATGGGCGAGTGGAGATTCCTGTTCCATAAAACTGCCACCACAACCAGCAGGTTCTCAGCCAGGCTCACCGCACCAATGGTGAAGAAGAGAGGGAAAGGGACTTTCACTTCAGGGCAGTCTGACTGATTCGCTGTAGTAGTGTTCATAGTTAAAGCTGCCTAGACTTGATGTTCAGTACTCAAGATGTGGAAAACCATTTAAGGGGAAAATGTTCTCATCAGATTATTAGTCTTATCTCCAGTGTTGGACGGGATTAAACTGCAGCTGACTGCCGATAGTGTCAAGGTTAGCCTCAGGTAGATTATCACATCATCTCAGTTTCTCAATCTTGCCTTTCACTCTGCTCAGTTTAGATTATGTGACCAGCAATGACTGGAGATTCAATCAGACCTAAAATGGTGGTGGCGACTTCCTCCACTGGGTAATAACACACAGGAATGCTGGCTACAAGCTGCTCTCTGAAGCCGGTTGTCACTTGTCACAAAATGTCCCCTTTCACACACTAAATGCTATTTCCAGCTGGGCTGGGAGGGTTGATGGTTTTGGCAGGGCTCAGTCATAATCTCCAGCCATGTGGCTGCATCTCCCGCTGTTTACACAAGTGGCAATCAATTCTCTTTGTAGGTGCAAATTTCTCAGAGAGGAAGTGTTTCTCAGGGCTTACAGACAGACTGCCGATTATCACCAAAGTGGTTAAAGGAAGCTGCAGTGCAGCCGTTTAGATTGTCGGTCTTTTGAGGTGTGTCGATACAATCCTGTCCGCTTCTCCTTACAGCCTGGTTAGTATGTTTGCTTAATGCGTCACCTGTAGAAAGACAAATTAAAACTCTTTAAAATTCATTAAAGTCCTCCTGCTTCTGTTGAGTGTGCTGAATGAACTCAATGACACCCCCCCCAGTGTTTTACATGGTGCATTCAGTATGACTCATGGAGCATTCGGATTTCATCATTTCCATTATCCCTGTATTTTCTCTTTGATGAGTAGCGTGACCTTTTATCCGAGGTCTAACAGCTCATCTGACAGAGTATTTTGCTCTTCAACTCAGAAAATGTTTAGTTCCACCTTTATAATTGGACAGTGTTCTTACACTTACAGAACTCATTTGAAAAGGAACCTTTTCTGATCGTCATAATCATAATGAAAATGAAGGAAATACTCTGTTATCTGAGTTTCAGAGTCTATGCCAGACTGAAGATGATTATAATAATTCTATAAAGTTTTCATCCAAACCCCTCTGATCCCTCTTTTGTTGTCAATCCCAGAGGAGTCTTAATATCTTCAGAATAATTAAAGCATTAAATACAATGAAATACTTTTTTGAAATTACTCCATGACTTTGCAAACTTCATCAGCACCTCCTACATGGGCTTTGATTAATTTATGAATACATAAGTGCCAGTGAAAAGCAGAAACGTAAAAGTTAATAGTGGTCTGATTTTACTATGCTTTCTATGTCACAGTCCTGAATTCCTGCCGCAGTCTGTTGTTTGCCTCCTTATTTCTAACTCCATTGCAGAGAGGAAGAAAAGAGTCAAAAAGGCTAATTGCAGTGATACAACTAGAAGTAATCTGCAAGTATATCTGTTTTTCAGTGTTTCTTGACAGATGCTTACAATCAAAACAAGACTGAAAAGCAACACAAACTGAAGGGGCGTCGCAAGGAAAATTGCCTCAGTTGACGACCATAGAGGCACACATCAGACTTGTCACAGGGATAGAAGAAGTGGTTAGGGTACAGTGGATAGCATGTGCCAACCCGGAGAGATAAAACTGTTGATTTTCTGCAGAGTTGATGTGTTGATGCTGGGAAACAGACATTTTGCAATGTCATAACAGAAAAAGCAAACGTGTAATTGAAAATAAAATGATTACATTTCATTTAAAAAAAGGTTTTAGTGTCTTGGTGTTTTGCATTCTGGCTCACTGTCATTGCTTCCTGAGACACGTGATTGAACTGAGTCTTAAATAAAATTTTCTTTTCACCAGCACTTTTTCTGCTATTACAAGTCAAAATTATTACTGTGAAAAAGGCATGGAGGACAGTGAAATATTCTAACAATGGGCTCTGTAGGTGAACGTGCCTCAAGTTGCTTTGGGCTGGTACAGAAAACAATGAGCGCAGGTGGTTTGACACAGGTCATACACCTTGAGTTTCTGTAGCCTTTTATGTCTGAAATAAATTTGGCACAGGCATGGTGCCACACTTTGCAGCAGCATGCCTGCAGTCCAACACATCCATTATACCGTGAAGCTGCTACACTGACCAAAGAGGCACGGGCACTGCGCTATTTTTATGCAGTTGGTCTATCTTTTTTTTTCTCTGCATATGGCTCACAAAAAAAAAATTTAATTAATGCATCAAAACTACCCAGTTAATTAATTCAGCTGCTACCAGTTAATGCAGCCTACGTTTCCAAACCCTACACAATCAACTATCAGCATTATTACTTGGAAAAACTTCTCTGCCCCGTCTTGATGATGTGTCACATCATGCATTGACCAAACAACCAATACTGCCATCCCAGGAGCACTTCCACTGGCTTTGATAAAACTTAGACTCTTGTCATTCAAGATGCAAATGCACAGCAGCACACTCCTCAGCTTTCACTTTCGCTAAAAGGAAGAACCAACATGTTCTGTGAGCTCCGGGCCCCACTGCTCAGCTTTTGTTCAGAACAACATGAAAAATAACAGATAATTACAACCAAATAACAACAGCCGTAACAGAGGAAGTTGTGAAAAGGCCTGTTCATATTGTCATTTGTGCTGTTCATAGTCTGACAGAGATTTATTGACAACATGTTGTTAGAGAGTGGAATTATCTCCACTGGTGGTGTAAACAGTTCAGGAAATCATTGTGTGTGTAGTGTGTCTGTGTGTGCTTGCTTCTATGTGTGTGTGTGTGTGTGTGTGCATAAAGATTGATGATTTCAGGCTGGGGCTGGGGCTCTCACATAGCCGTGACCCAGCTCCCCCTCACCTTTGATAGATAGATGGCTTTAGGGGCTTGTGGCGGATCAGAAGTGATCCTCGGTATCTCCCACAGACCACACAACCTGACTGCAAAGTTTGTCAGCCCAGGCGGCCAGCCGACGCTGCGGTGCATTAAGGCAGCCGAAATGAACATGCACATGATTGAATTTGGCCTGGGAGCAATAAAAGTTTTCCAGATTTGCACAGGCCTGGATGCTTGGAAAGATTCATTTGAAGTTGGAGTTGATGGAGTTGGTAGACACAGTCGATTGGTCCCTCTTTGACCCCTTTGAAGGTGAAAGAAATAACTTTAATACTGTAATACCGTATTGATACCATTTTAGATGTTCATGAGTGTTAATTTGGGCACCTGCTTAGCTTTAATCTCAATATTTTAATGAAAATGTATTTTAGTCATATTTGGTCAATATAAAGTTAAGAACTTAAGTATAGTTTTATATCAGTGACGTTTCTCTTTCATTGTCCTCATGGATTTATAACTTTTACGTCTTCTAAGCATTGGCGAGATGGGGCCTCTGAAAATTTTAGGTTGGCAAACTAAATCCAAAAGCCATATCTGAATTTCAGGAGTTCCATTGCGGTGTTGAGGTATACAGACTAGTTGAAAACTATGTCAATATGGAGAGTTAGGGAAATGCATATGTATTTTGGTTTCTCATGTTATAGTTAATATTACTAAATATCTGATGTGCTTAGACTAACTAATACCTGTGTAGCTAGCATGTTGAGTTTCCTAACAATCTTGTTTTAATGGGTTATGTGTCTATACATGTTTGGTGATTCTTTGTGGTTCAAAAAGGTTGATTGTGTTTTTACTTAAATGACAGATGTACTGCTTTAACTTGATTGTAAAGACCAAAATATTTACTGAGGACAAACTGACTTCTCAAGTTTAGGGGAGATGCGTGGGTACCCAAAGAATTTACTTTCATTCAGACATTTTGAAGTGAGAGTTCAAAGGACCCCTTTGAAAATGGCCATGCCAGTTGTTCCCTAGACAAAATTTAGCATAACTTTTGACATTATTTACCCACTTCCCAACCAACCCAGTCTCACTTCAAAGTCGTTGAAATCCGGTGCTTGATCAGTGACTTCGTCAGACACTCACGAAAAAAGCTGTCCTTTCATGTCAGCATGATATGCAGCTGATTGCCGTTGTTGTTTAATGGTGCCCGGCGGCATCAGGGGAGACACAACGGGACAACAATGAAAGTTAAGATGGTCGGAGTCTGAGGGGAGCGGGCGGGAGGGGTAGTGGATGATCTAACAACCACTGACTTTCACCTGGGAGGCTGGTGTTCACTTCCTGTAAGACTGTAAAGCCAAACCCTGTTCTTTTTTCCTAAACCCAACCATGTGAGTGTGTTTGCCACACATAACCACGTGCATTTGTTGCTGAAGGAAGAAAACGTTGATTTGTGGTATTGTACCGAGGTATTGGGTTTATTTTAAAAGAGACTATTTCCTTTGGAAAAAAAAAAGTATTTTATAAACCCACAATGCATGTAACAGGCTGAAGTTGACACTGCGTCCCAGAACATCAGCAACCAACCCACCTAGGGTACCTTGCGTGTGATATCCACGTGAAGTCCATGATCAAACATAGATATGTGACGAGGTCGGAGTGAGAACGTGTCGTCCAAACATGGTTGGTACCAATGGATGCCTTAGGTCTAGTTTCACAGATACGACTACCTTTGCCCTACCTTGAAAATTTGAGTGCGCCACAGCTTCTGAAAGACAGAAATATTGGCTGAATCATTTTCACCAGGGAGGGCACTAATTGAGTAAGGGGGGGGCAGAGCCTCCCTTTGGTGGTGCCACTATCTGGGGCTACAGCTGCCACCAAAAACATTGTTTATCTGTTTGTAGACAGCTGTAATCGTTTACATACATTCCTCACGTCACTCTGCTCTGCAGTACAATGACTGACACTCCTTCTTAGTTGTTCTTCCTAAACTCTGCTGTTTGAACACTGTCGTTCTCGCTCAGTCGTCATTATTGCAGCCACCTGTTCTCTCCGCTGCAGAGCAGCCTTGATATTCTGAGGCTGAATTCACTCACCTTTTCACTGAAATACTGATCACTGTCTGGGTTTAGCTTGAGACTAGAAGTTGAAATGAATAATGCAACATAACATTCACACTGTGATATTCCTTTAGCGACCATCTAGAGCAGGGATTACTGACTTGCAACCGGTCAGTTAATAAATGAACATTATAATTAATATTTAAATAATTAGCCTGGACCTCTGTCAGGGAGTCTGGGGTGTCCTTGTCCTGGCCCTTTTTCTTTTTTTGATTCTCTTATAAATAACTATTAATATGATTTTGTTTTATGCACTCTGATGCCTTACTTACATTAAATGCAAAAAAAAAAAAATCAGTGTTTCACTGATCTTGAGGGCACACCCACTTTTACTGATAGCCTATAAACATGGTAGTAGGGTTAACATTTGCTTACCTTTTCATATATATTTAGTGCTGCCCTTTGTTTTTGTAGTTTGTCCCAGAAAGTGACAGTTGTTACTGCCTCATGTCTAATTGTCAGTGAGACTTGAGATTAATTTAGAATTGACTTCCTTTTCCTGCCAAGAACTAATAAGCTAGCCAGGTAGCTTAATGTTAGCTAACATTACAGATAAATAATGTCACTGATATGCAAGATGCTGTTAAAAAGGTAAAAAAAAAAAAAAGATCCTTGTGTAATTGCAGTCAGTCTTGATTTTGTTGTACCCCCAAACCAGAAGGGAAGCTTAAATAGATTGGTCCAAAAGTGTTTTTGATAGTTGTAGTCGTACCAAGCAGCAACCTTAGGGGCTGAAAAATGAAGCCAGTGCGGAGGAGCCAAAAACTGCAGTTCCTTCAACAGTTACTTAAGGCTGGCTCCAGAAGCGAGTCAGTCCCCATAGACACCCTGAAATGTCCAGCTTTACAACAGAAATAAACATGTTCTCAGCCTGGTACAAAAAATATTTTGGTCTTTAAAGCTAATTTCTCTGTTCATGACAGCTGTACAGGGGGCGAATTTTTATATAACTCACCCAGCGGTGTAGTGGTGGTTGATGAGGTGGGTTTACTTCTAGGGTAGCAAGGAGGAAGTGGCTATAGTCTGCTCTCCTATATGCTCTAATGATTTTTTGGCTGATAGGTGGGCATGATGGAAATGGAAAGAAGTGGGTGTATCCCATATACCTGCCTAAACCCTCCACTACGCCAATCAACTTAGCCCTTAAGGACATGGAAGCTTTCAGTTTGAGTTTGCCTTGAGTTTCTAAGTCAGATCCACCCTTTGCTCCTCTACAGCTTTACCGTCCACTTATGCCAAAGTTGAGGAGTCTACCAACCAATCACTGACATCACGGTAGCTACGTCCACTACTGTTACAGTCTATGATTCGTACACAGAAGCATGTGTAACAATCCTCAGAATAGCAGTACATAAAGAGAAAGGAAAATTAAGCTCCACTACCTTTTTAGACAGTCTACATGCTGACCATTACACAGCTTGAAAATCTGTGCTTCTCCTCTACACCTACTGCGCCATTCAGACAGATCTATAATGCATAATATTGTATAGAACATAATGAGGGCTGTATAATGGCAGTATTAGTACTATTAATGATAACTTGACGATAAAGACTTGTCATTTTGTGTAATCTGCTAAATTGTAGGGCAAGCAACACTGAAATATGACTTTGAGGGACGAGATTTTTTTATACCCCTCAGAAGTCTATTTTATTCTATCATTATTATTTTTAAAATTATAGTTCAGAATCCTTTGATGCTTTAGTTAGCTACTTTCCATGTGCTGTCCCTGGGCAGACGGAAACTACCACTTGCAATAAATGCAAATGCAAGTGTCAATGGGTGCTTTCATAACAGAAGATTAATCAGTGATGCATAGAACAATCTAACTCTTTGAATCAACTAATTGGATAGGGCTGTCGACAGTTCAATTTATTGGAGTGGAATGAAAATGTGCAACACTCAAAAGAAGTGTATTCTTCAGCAGGTGTTTTTTTTTTCCATTTAGCATGCAAAGGCAGAAATAGAAGTATGATTCATCCTTTCACACTCACCGACACGCTGTACATTCTTTAAAGCTTTAATTCACATACTGTATCCTTCACTTGCGTAGCTGTTTCTCCTATAGTCTAACTCAGACACAAAAGGACATGACCGGAGAGATTAGCAGCAGAGATACTTTTCATTTTTCCTTTGTCTGCTCAAAAAAGTATGCATGCTATT
>JAPZEB010000025.1:27038439-27050235 GCA_029783705.1 Chaetodon striatus | reverse complement strand
ATAACACAAATGTAATGTAATTCTTATCATCAGTCTCTTACCTGTTGATAATTCCTGAACTGCAGCTTGTGCTTGTTTAAACAGGACAGGCTCAGTGGACTGACTAATTGCACATTGTAGCGGGGCCCAAGCACTTAGACCATACACTTTAATTCAGTATTCTCTACAGCGTACAGTGTATGCTGGTGAGTGTGGTCAGATATATGCAGTAATTACTTGTTGCATTGGCCACATCTGAATGTACAGTGGTAGGCTGCCTGAATGCTGTGGGGAGAAAGACTCCAGTCTGTTTTTGTATCTTTTGGCTAATCAACACATTCTGGCGATGCATTTGTAAAATAACTGTTACTGACCATCCTGAGAGCTTCGCCTTGTAACATAATGAGAGCTCAAGAGTCTGTATCTGCAGCGGTCGACCGCGGGTTATTTTTAGAAATAAAGTCACGAGAGGGTCTGAAAAGTCACTAAATCTAGTGAGAAAGTCACCAAGTTGGCAACAGTGAGCACACCACTGTAAAAGATAGGGGAGCGCTTGATTTATAACATGAGATAAAACAAGTGCATCAGTGCCAAGTGGAATGGGGCACCTTCGTCTCATCTTAATCAACTTGATTTCATGAATGTTGGAAGCCAAAATTGTAATTGATAATAGAATCTTTTGAATCGCCCAGCCCTGATCATCCTGGTTGCAGTGTGTCATATTCCAGCTTGATTTCAGACTGTTGTTCTCGATTTCTTTCAACATCTTCATCATATTTAGATTTTGTTCTGTTGAAGCTAAGGCACATTTGTGCTAGGGGGAATCAGGGTAGTCTGCAGAGCTGCCATTGAATGACAGCCTGCAGGGTAAGACCAACAGTGCATCGTGACTTGCAGTCTGCCAAATAATGCATCATTTCATAATGAAAATTTGTGTGTGGAAAAAACTGGTTGAAATAGTTGTTGAAGATGGAAACAAAATCTACCACTCATAAAGCTGTAACCAAAGAGTTAAAATTGAATCCAAGGCTTTTCTACCCCTAAAATCTTGCTGTTTCTTTTTCTAGATTTTTTTCTGGTAGTTTCCCTTTGTATATGTGCTAAAACTATAGACACACATTTTCCCTCCTGCTCAACAATCCAGCCTCCTGATCCCAAACACTCACCACCCTTCCCCTTTTACTGAAGCACCCTCAGCAGGTGATAAGTGGACATACCTGTTGACAAAATTGCTTCAGTGCTTTGCAGCATCACTGTAATGCTGCAGACGAGTTAACAGTAGTTCAGTAGATTCTTTCATTGTAGTGTCCAGCAGTTCCTCATAAAGTCCTCTTTTTTGCCCCTTCACTTCTCTTCCTCCATGTCCCTCCATCCCCCCAGAGTGCAGTTCCTTCTCTCCTCCAGCAACAGTCATCCTCCTCATACTCCTGTGCTTTGAGGGTCTCCTCTTCCTCATCTTCACCTCTGTGATGTTCGGCACCCAAGTCCACTCCATCTGTACCGACGAGACCGTAAGTGATTCATTTAGTAACCCACGATCCCCCTCCCTCCTATCTCACTACTTTCTTCTGCTCCTTTCCCTGCTGCTGCCACCCTTTGCTTTTAACATTGGCATCTTTGACCTTCTAATTCAAACTGTTAACAGCTAAGTGATGTCTCTTTTTTTGCAGCCTGATGTAGGATACGTTGCAGCAAATTCCCTGCATGTCTTAACTTTGACTGAAAACACCATCTGAAAAGGGGGTAACTGCCAAAAAGAGAGAAACTCAAATAAAAAAGTGACATTTGTGGTAGTGACCACAAATCTTCTGTCTCCTGGATGTCAAGGATCTGTTGAGCAAATCAATCACTGATGTCACTGTAAACTTCAAACTTTATGCCCTAGGAATTCAAAGCTTGACAGGCATAGCAACATTAACTAATAGCCCTTTCATACAGGAGACTGAGCCGTGAACTCTACTGAACACACATTCAATGTGCGTTGGAGCCATTCATAGGAGACAGCTTTCACAGATTAATGTCTGGCTGTCACTGTCTGCAGAGACTTCAGTCTTCTTTATATTTCCATAAACCATGAATCTATCAGAACTACGCCGAATGACATCAAATAACGACCAAATACAGTAAAATTTCAGTTTAAGCTCTCTATAAAAGCCCTCTACCTCTTTTTCTTTGTTCTAATCTGTGAGCTTTGCATGACTATCTCTTTTTCTTTGGTGATTTTGTTAAATGACTTTACACATTAGTATCATTCAATTTTTTCCCATACCTGTTAGCAGGGCTTGAAAGACCATATGCATATAGGTAGTGCATGTTAAGTTTGAGCTGTGCACTTAATTCTTAGATCGACACCCATGTGCCTGTAACTTGGCACACACACTGACAGAAAGTAGACTCGCAATTGACACTTTTCACACACTCTCATGTCACACGTTTATTTTCTCACACAGTGAAAAGTAAATTTAGAACTGATGATAGTCAGCACAAAAAGACACAGACAGACAAAGACAGAGCAGCACTCTGTAAACACTGTGGTTCGAGTTGGTCCCAAGTTTCAATTTTTGACTGGCATTCAGTCCGAACTCAGTGGTGTCTTCTTCTTTAGTTTCACTTGATGTTGGCATTGGAGGACGGTTAGCTCACCTCCTAGCCCTTGTTTAACTGCTGAGGGCTGACTGAGAGATCATTAATGTATTTCTGTTTAAATGACGTAAAGCTGATGTTTTTTAAATTAGTCATGCTAACTTACCATTATCAGTGAAAATTAGAATTTAAAAATATACAAAATTGGTCTCATGTAGCACTCTTAGTTTCATTATTAATGTGTAGTTCATTTATTTTACAGAAATATTTATATAGACAATAAGGGCGTTTTTTTAATAACTTCCATCTAATGTGTCCCAGCACCACAAATTTAAAATCAAAATATGTCACCACACTAGATACACAGAACACTCCTTTTCATGTAGGACTTCAATGCTTCTTCTATTTTATATTAATAATTTTATGGATAATTCACAATTTTTTTTCTCAATAATTTCCACATAATGTGTCCCAGCAACTCAAATTTATTATAAAAATGTGTTACCGAACTGGACACACAGGACATACCTCTTATGACTATATCATAAAATGTTCCTATACTTTATAAGATTTAAAGTAGTTTAACTGTACATTTCCTTCTGTAATTTGGGTCGGCTCAAGCTGTGGTGGGAGTGCCGATAAAGAAGGAGAAAAACACCAAATGGTGCAGTAAGAAAGATTTTTTGGAGCATGTAATTTTCAGAGTTACATGCACCAGTGCATGTACACAGAAAAAAAAAATATTCCGAGCCCAGCTGTCAGGCACACCAGGTCACCAAAGCTGGACAGCATCTGAGCCAGGTCTGAAGGAGGGTTGTCTGATGTACACTGAACAATTCAGATAGAGCGCAGATGTGGGTTTGACCAGTGTGTGAGTGTAAGGACATTCAGTTCAGCCTCTCCCAGGCTCAGCATTATTTGTCCACATTTTGATTTGGTACTCAGCTGTTTCCCTCATTTTGGCAGTTACCTCGAAAGCACAGTCTGTGATCTCAACATAGACAAAAAGGTTGCTCCATAGCCAAAATTCAAACCTCTTAGGAACCTGCTTCCTCTTGCCAAATTGCTTTTTTGGTCTTTTATGTAAAATTGAAACCAGACAGTAATAATAAAATCTGAATATGTTTTTTTATGCTGTTTACGGTTTGTTTACACCAGTTGTTTGAAAACAGTAAAATATATTTGAGTTGAGAAACAGTCAAACTTTTGAATTATATATATGAATATAATGTAATTCACAAGGTGCTAACATATTGATTGAGCCAGTAATTTATACCAAAAGTCTGATTTGTCTGTCATCTAATTTTGTTTGCTGGTGTAATCTCACACCAGTGGCAGGTGATACTAGTCTTAAGAGTCAGTATTGCAGGCCATGCATTTAACCTGTGTCTTATTCTGTGTTTACAAAGCTTTAACAATCTGCTCTTGAAATCAATCTGTGTTTTCTACTACAGCCACAGTAGAAGTGGCTAGTGAATAGCACCACTGTGTGATGTACTTGAAAGATGTAAATGTGTTTTCATAGAAAGGTAAATTTGTCCATGTATCAGTGGAAGAAGGAATCAGTACCCCCTCTGTGTAGTTTGGTGCCATCTTAAAATCATTCAGCCTGTTGGTGTGCCTGTGTATCAGAGCTCACTAAACCAAACTCCCTTTCCTGCTTTGAACTTCTTTTTGTCTGCAACTCTAGGTCAGATATATGGGAGACATTTAATCATTACGTCAAGGAGAGAGGGCTTTGACAGAGGGAAAGGCAACAGGACACAAGCAGCTACATTATGCTTGTAGAGAAATCACTGAAATACTGGGTTTGTTGCCCAGATGATTTTCAGAAATGTTTTTTTTAGTGGGCTGAACAAAAAGTATTTGTAATTTGGTTTGTGATTACTGCCTGGGTCACGAAAGCACACCAACTGAAGTTTGGTTGTCTCTCATTTTCAGGGCATAGAGCAGTTGAAAAAGGAAGAGAGAAGATGGGCTAAAAAAACTAAGTGGATGAACATGAGGGCGGTATTTGGACACCCTTTCTCCCTATTGTGGTTTAGTCCCTTCTCCACCCCTGACCATGGGAAGGCTGAGACCTATCAGTATGTGGTGTGAGAGCTCAGCGCAGGGAACGAGGCGGCTGGGTCAGATCCAAAGTGGGAAACCCTGCCCGGCTCCATAGAGCTCAGCTATGGCAGTCTGTCGCTCCCAGTGCTAAACATGATTTACATTGTATCTCCCACACTAGCCATGGACAGCTTTCCTCCTGCTTTTTGTTTTGCCATCTAAGTGCGCTATACGTTTTTATTTTTGTGTTGCCTTGAGTGAGTTGAGTTGCAGAGAAAAAGAAAGCACTTTCAGTTTGTGAATCCTGTTTGAAAACACTGTGATAAATCTGTTTTTTTCTGAGCTGTTTCTATTTCTGTTGTTTCAGAAGCCTTCTCTTTTCTTGCACTGTGTTTACTCTTGCTTTCCTTTAAAGGGTCAGTTCAGTTAAATTCCAAAAAAAGCATATTTCCTCCTTTCTCCCTAGTGGTGTCTGGCTATGTTGATAGTTTAAGTTGTTTAGGTTTTAAGGTATTCACCCCTGAAACTGCTGCCCATTTTCGGTGGAAGAGAATGGGTTTTAATATACGGCTGCCACTTAGTTATTTTCATTATTGATAAATCTACCAAATATTTTCTTTTAGAGAATAGAAGTGCCCCTCACATTTTCCCCGGGACCAAGTTGTTTTGTTCAACCAACAACAGTTTCACAGTCCAAAAAATATATATTCAATTAACTACAGAAGATAACACAAAAACATTTCATGATTAATATTTGAGGGGCTGGAAGGTGTGAATGTTTTTAATGTTCACTTCAGAAACGATGAAATGATTTTCAAGATTGTTTTGATTGACTTAATAGACCAGTTGTTTCAGCTCTAGTTTCATTTGAAGTCAAAACATTGAAAAATGACACTTTTTACTCAGACAGCTCTTTGGGAGATATTAAATCCAGAATTTTTCAGTGAGATTTGTTGATTATCCAGAGTAGGGAAGTCCGTTTTCTGCTAAGTTTGGCTTTGATAGCCTGACACCCATTAACTTTAACTAACTGGTTGATTTTGTTTTTAGAAAAGGAGAAAAAAAAAAGCAAAATGGCGTAAAAAAACACAAGGCCTTTCTTTTTGGCTGGCGCTCCACTGATTGAATCAGAATCAGAAATCAGAATCAGAAATACTTTATTGATCACCAAGGGGAAATTGTCGTTACAGGTGCTCCTTACAAGTGCAAAAAGAAGATATAGTGCAAACAAGTGTAGAAAGAAGATATAGTGTAAAAAGAAGTAAAAATATAAGGAATATAAGAAGATGATTTACAAAATATATATGTAGTGTTTGACTGAATGAGCCTTAGCACCACATTTCAAAGTGCTGTTCTTTAAATTTTAAATGCTTTGCGATGTAAATGTCTTGCCTTTAATTCATTTTCTGTTTGCTTTATCGACAGACAGCTGCATTCACATAGGGAAACATAGTGCTCACTGCCCACCCTCTAGTCTCCACTGGTTGGCTGGTTTACACTGCACACCGTTCAGATGGGAGCTAGCTAGGGGTAATGCTCATTGGGCAATTACAGGTGGTTCACACGGCACCCTCCAGTCTCCCCTAAGATCACCCTGGCGAGTATGTTGCTTAATTAAAGCTGTAAAACCCCTTTAGCATTGTTAACTATGTTAGCTCCACTAACTGTGCTGACACTGCTAACGATGCTAACAGAGCTAACGTAGTGGCCATGGGTTGGGATGGCATTGTAATCACCAAATGAGTGGCATCGCAAGCTACCTCCCACCCGACTTGGGTGGTGCGCAGCTGTTAGCAAACCAATGTAGCATGAATAGCTTATTAGCTTTGTTGTGGTACAACATAGTGCTAGTACTACTACTAAAGTAAACTGAAGACTTCCAAAATTAACCTATGAGCTGACATGCGTAACCGCTCAAAATATTTTTGGCCGTCAACCAATTAACGGTTAACTGTTGACATCCAAAATCCAGAGTAACCAGGACTTTAAATTTGGTCATACAATTTGCTCCTGTTGAGTTTTTCCAGTTCCCTTTTTTTTTTTTTTTCGAAAGCATTAAAGCGCCACAAACAAATTACTTTCACCTCCATCGTTCAAGGCTGAGAGCAGAAAGTTCTAATCCTAGACAAATAAAACCAAACTACCTGCATGGCTACATACTACTAGTGGTATATACAAAAATTTGTCTTTTTGTAATTTGGATGAACTGACCCTTTAAATCATTCTCTTTTCAGACAGTAATCAGTAGTGTGTTTTGGACAAAATAAACCTTTTAAATAGGTCCCCACTAGAATGGATTGGATGAATGGTTAGGCTACAGTCGGTTCAGGGTAACAGTCTCTACAGTCACATTCCTCATGGGAGCCATTCTGCAAACAGATCCATTCTTAGGCCGACCATTTTAAATGGTGCAAAATACAGCACGTAAAGGAACAGTTTGCCATCATTATTGTGGATGTTTGGTTATTTATGATTGTGAAAATATTTTAAATACACCCAGTTGGGCAAAAAAAGTTATTTTTCTGCTTAAAGTCAAGTTGTGGCTTGTTATCACCCATTTTACACTTAGAGATGCACCGATCCCATGTTTTCTCCCGATACCTCAACTCAGGGCATCTGCCAGTATTGACTCCCAATGTAAATACCAGTGCTCTGTTTTTCCCCCTCCTTGGGATCATTTTTACAGTGCCTCCCCTCATACAGTACCCAGTATTTATTGTAAATACTGACATCCAGCCTTGCAAAATGCATCCAAGAATCCAGAAGTAAAAATCGCTGATAATGTTATTGGTGGGTAAATTGATGAGTGGTGTTCAAAGTGTTCTCAGCCCACCTGTGTGAGACAGGTCAGTATCTTATACAGTGATCATGTTGTATTTGAGCCTCACATGACAGAGTGAAGTATCCTTCTGAAAAAACTACATACAAGGCCAAAAAGGTGCCACCTGCATGTTACCCAAGTGTGGAACATTCTCCCTGATTCCTCTCTGATACATGCTCGACAAGAACGAAGCGTTTGTTAGAGGGCAGAGCTGGGTTTTTTTGTTGTTTTCTTTTTTAACTAATACAAGCCAGGAATTTTTGTTCATTTCTCCAAACAAAGTCAATCCTGAAACAAAGTGCCAGCTTGCTTTTGTTGTAGCAGGTTTTGCTGAATCATTCTTGCAATGCTCAATGAGGAAATAGTTTCAGTCAGTGCAAATGTCAAACCTCATTTTGTTTTTTCAGCAGCTTATCACAGTTGTCAGAATGTTGCCGGTAGAGTTAACAGGCTGTCAACAACCATACTGCAACATACCGTAAAACTTCAATTAAAAGCCAAGTCACAGTTGCACCTGGTTCTTTCTACTAGGCGGGTTTGGCGAAACGTTTTGACATGCTGGACTGGCTGCCTTTGATGCTCCAAATCAGTTTATTTTTATATAAGTTCTTTGGATGTATAAAACCTCTTGAAGTCCAACGGGTAAAGGTGACCCACTTGAGCTAGTTCTGAGCTGCTTAGATCGTGCATACAGATGTAAATGTAAACGTCCATATGGATATGCTACGCATTGTTAGCTTGATTAGATTCTCCACAATTTAGTCACTCAGTTCATTTTAATGAAACCATGAGCGCCAAAGTATAATTCATTCAGCTTTACTGGCATGGTGAAAAAGAGAGATGAAAAAAGTGATGACTCCCTACCCTTGGAAGTAGTTATACAGTCTAAATATGCGTCCATTCCTCGATTAAATATTTATAATCTTTTCATCTGTAAGGTTCCTCAGAACAAAAGTAGTTTTTCATAAAAATGGAAGTTGTGAATATTGGCATGTAAAGTCCAGTGCTCACTGACTGACTGTACTTTTAAATGACAAACAATATTTTCTCTTCTTCATGCACCGTGTTGTTGGGTATGCTTGTTTCTGTTATCTTGCTAGCTACAAAATGAAAGTGTACCCACCTTTCTCTGTTTAGTTTCACCCCTTTCCCACTGCTTTCCTCTTGCTGCAGTAAATCCTTTTTGGCTTTCATCCGTTCTAAGGTATGCTACCAGTATTTTTATGCGTCTCTTCCTCTGTCAGTGCAGGAGAATTGCCTAACGTTAGATGTGCTGTCTCTCGGAGCTAGACCAAATGAATGACTCGTAATTGATTTGCTATTAGATAGCCTAATTTTATACAAGTAGTATTCATACTGGTTTAAATAAACATTTTGATGGTATTTCCCATCCTTGCTGAGCAAGAGTTTTGTGCGTGAGGAATTCGGAGCTCATCCTGCATAAACTGTTTAAAAAACTGTCTAAAATATATACCAGTTTAGTTCAGTGATGGAAGCAAATAAAAGCCTGGGATATTAATTGAAGTTTTACGGTATGGTCATTCTCTCTTTTGTAAGGAAAGGTTTGGCCACCCACAGTAACACTAACACTCCCTGTGTGTGTGTTCATGCGCTATAAGCCCGTGGGGTGTGTTGATATTTTGAGCGTGTGCCAAAAATACATGATTATTTGGGAAAGCTTTGACATGGAATTCCTCAGAAAGGGACCCTGACTTGACTTTAAAATGAAAGTTGTATTAAATCCTTTGTGGAGTCAAAGGGAAGCACCGTATAAAAATGTATAACTCTGCATACATCTTCTCATGCAGCAGCGGGACTTCAGCTTGATAAAGCATTTAACAAAGTATTAACTTTCACCACTCACATTTACACAAGATACTAAAAATGCTAATTCGCACTTTGTATTTCTCATTTTCTCCTGTGTGAACTGCTCTGTTCTGAAGTGTATTTTATTCTTCTATTTCTTTGTTTACATGATATTTTATGTATCCTTTGTTATCTGAATGCATGGTACAGATGAAGGTTAGTTTAGTAATGTATGTGAAACACTGCTGGTATGATGATGATGTCTCACTGGTGAGAGTGATGGTGGAGATGATTTGTTTTTTACAGAAATTTTAATTCTTTCTAAATATTCTGAAGATATTTCAGCACATGCGCAGAGAATAAATACTTCTCAGTTGCAATGCAAAACTGTGTTTGCTTGCTTTTTAAAAATGTATTTATTTCTCTTTGATTGTAGAGGGCCTGCTACACCCACGTGTTCAACATGTTTTTTATGTTTAAGCTGTGCTTGATAACCTATTAAAATAACTTTTGTTATATTTGCTGAAACTGTCGCTACATCTACACTGTAGTACATAAGCCAGTCTGTTAAAAAAAGTTCTTCCTTCTCCTCATAGTGCTTCTAATGGCATATGCAAACATCCACCGTACCTCAACAAAAACAACCACAGAGTCTCTAACATAGCCGTCAAACATGTTAATCACTTTTTCTGAACCGTGGTCAAACTAGGCAGCGCTGATCAAAATTTAGTCAGTATTCTGTTACTGCATTGCCCATAGCCCTCTCTTAAATGCTTTCATAAACATATTTTAGTGTACTGTTTAGCTGTAAAACAAGAAAGTTTGTGACATGGTTGCCATGTTGGAAACAGTCGAGCCAAAATGAAGCACCACCCATTCATAAACGTTCTCATTTTACAGCTAAACAGTACACTAAAATATGTTTCTGAAAACATTTGAATTGAGAAAAAGGCAACACAGCAACAGAATCTTGATTAATACTTGATCAGCGCTGCCTAGTTTGACAGTTTGACTGCACTTCACGAGCAGTGATTGGCATCATTGACAGCTGCCTTAGATACTCTTCCTGGCTCTGATTGGTTGGTTTTGTTCAGGCACTGTGGATTCTTGACAATGCCATTAGGAGAGGAGGAACATGTATTGTTTATTTTTTGGTTTGGTTGTTTGTTTGTTTTTTAGATTATCTGTCATGTCATCATGCACTACTGTCTGGATTAGGGATGCACATTAATGTCGGCAGGTCATCAGTATCAGCTGATATTGGCTCTAAAATGAAATACTGGAATCGGCCAACATGCTGATGATATCGACATGTCATCGGCCAATATCAGCTTTAAAATGAACTATCAGAATCAGTCAACATGCTTTTTCTTATTTTGCACATTAAATGAATATTACAGACATTGCAAAGTATTGTATCGTGTCTCCGTCTGCTGGTGGGCCATCACGATAAGAGTAAGCATGCAAAATGTGATGTTAATTCTACCACAGAAGAGACTTGATGATCGCTAAAATAATGTGGGGGAAAAAAGTGGATATATCTATTGGTATCTGTTATCGATGAAATGAATTGTTACTTATTGGTATATTGGTATATCGGATGTCAGCAAAAATCCTGTATCATGCATCCCTTGTCTGGATGTTGTGACAGTTTCAGCAGATATTACAAACCGGTTTTTTTTTTTTTTTTTTAATTTAATAAAAGTTACCAACTACAGCTTTAAGAAATGTTAAATAAAGAGTTTCTCCTTCCCCTGCACACAGTCCTCTCACACCCTGCATTGTGAAATTTTCATTCTGTCCTCGTCTTTCGTTCTACTCCAACTCCTGTTACCTTCTGTTATCTGCCTCTTCCCCCTGCAATGTTCTCTCATGCATTTGCTTTGGTTGATAACTCATTCTGCCAAAAACTTTCTGAAGCAGACAACTCTTTGTAATCTTGAGGAGAGGTAAGCTTACAACAGAGGTCACGTTAGCCGTCCCTTTGAGCTGAACACATCACAAGCATGCTGATTTCAATCTGAGGGCCAAAGTGGGCTTCGTTTCTTTTTGTTGCTGTTTCAGATTCAACCAAACATTATGAATGAATGAGTGAGCTCTGTGTGTAACAGGATGCATGCTCCATTTTGACCATTTGACTTGTTTGCTTCTTCCTCAGGTTTTTATATTTTCAAATTGCATGTGAGTCATTTTGTACAGTATTTTATTAATTTCGGGCATGTTTCTTAGAAAACTAATGAATCAGAATTGATACAAAACTATTTAAAGGATTACCTTGTAACTATTGTATTATAACACCTATGTTTTATGTACACTGAAAGAGTTACCACTCCTTCTGTCTTTTTTAGCCATAAAGCGATCCTACTACACTGTAAAATATGGAGTCCACAGTCATTGCACTGTACAAAAATGCATTCCAAAGTTTAGCCTAAGCTAATATTAGCCCATCTGGGATACATAAATCAAGTAGGAATCTTCTATGATATCTTTCACTTTTTCTTAAAAAAAAAGTGTAAACAAATAAGCAAATGCGTCATCTTTGTATCTCTCTGTTG
>JAPZEB010000025.1:27004621-27020230 GCA_029783705.1 Chaetodon striatus | reverse complement strand
TGCAATGCAATCAGTCTGACTGCTGTAAATACAGAAATATTGCGGTGACACTCAATTGTTGCCATGAGTAACAGTTAAGACCCACTGATCAGCAGACTTATATCTATGCCTCAACATTCATGAGGTGCTTTGCATTAACCATTTAAGGCTGAGTGGGTGTTTAGAGGGTGGGATATGGGACTGATCCATGTGCGCACATTTGCAGGTAGACTGTGATATATAAATGGAACACTGCCTGCAGATGTATGTGCTCAAAGGTTTATAAATCAGATTATTTTTTGAAGCACGTCATTCCTGGCCTTTGCGTGCACGTACACTTTTAGTATGGGTCCTACGCACGTTATTATAAATGAGGCCCCAGGTGATTAGTGGGCGGTCCTGCCCAATGTTTAAGAGAGGTGGAGGAGAAGGAACACTCTCTCCCAGACAAAGGAGGCAGTGACTAGCTTCTTTTGCTTCTTATTTTACATGTATTTCTTTTGAGGATGGAGGTCTGGTGGTTCTGTTTTTGCAGCTTTGTTTGTTAGTCTAGTGAGTTTTTGCTTTGAAGCTAATCCTCAGGTTTGGCTCCCTCTTTATATGTTGCAGTGCTCCCCATGACTAGTAAACTGATCCACATGTATAAAATTGGTGGAGTGCCCCTTTAATCTAAGCTTGCTTTTATTAAATCTACTTCCATGAAACAAAGATTAAATGTAATCAAAAGTGTAATCAGCAGCTCTCACCAGTGCTATATGACTGTTGTTCCACGTGTTGTTGTCGACCAGCGTGGTTCTGTTAGCCATGCCTGCTATCTGGTAGCCATAGTCCCACCAGGACATCACTCTGGCATGCTCGTCTGTGTTCTGCCTCAGCCAGTAGTAGGCCTCCCTGAAGTCGTCCAGGATGTTACGGGAGCTGGTGGACAAAGTAATACATGGGTAAGGTGACAACACGTTAGGTAGAGGATGAGTCATAAATATGTGCATTTGTACATGAGCTGTGTGATTTAACTAAGTACTAAAACCCCTAAATGAAACCTGTGTCATTACGCCTTAAATGGTCAGTTTACCCGACTTACAAACAAACATTCACACTTAACTCGAACAACAAAAATAATGGGACACAGACACAGAGCACATCCATCATGTAATCAACTGAAGCTGCTACACTGACCACGGAAGCTGCATTTGCCCACGCAGGCCCCATGCTGCTCTGTGTTATTTTTACATGGCTGGTGTATTTATTTTTCCTCTGTGTGAGGCTCCACGGACCTCCAACAGGTAAAAACCACATAGAACTGCGTAAAACACGAGTACAATCTGTTTAAAAACGATAAAAACGAATACCTCGTTGTACCAGAGGCAATAAGAAGCAGCAGAGCAACCTTGTAGGTGTGTTTCAATCAAATCACTGCATCCTGTTGTTAAAATCATCCAGTTAATTATTTCAGAACCAACTTTCTATGCTTTCAAAACCACCATAACCAACTGCATTATCACTTGGCAAAACTCAATACACACATAGTAAAGCTGAGATCAACCGTGTGCTGCAAAGACAGAGTTTGTGTAGCAGGTAAAAATCCCCACTCCCCTCTGACTACGTGACGCATCGCATCCGTGTTGAAAAGGTCCCTAATCATGCAGATAGTTTCTGTTTTACATACCAGGGTCTTATGATATCTGGCTCTGAAATTTCTGCCTCCGCCCTGGTACAGTGCAGATGAATGGGCCCCTGATTAACAGCCTCTATTTGAAGTAACTATTATAAGCATTTCTTATTGTAAAGCTCCACGGCTGAGTCATTAATAATAATGTCCTAATCACATTTGTTTTTTTTTATCTTGGTCCCTTAACAGTGTCTGCTGATACCAAGTCTGATCTGATGATACATTATACACTCATTATCCCCTAATACAACTGTACAGTGTATACTTAGGCATTCGTGGGGCTACAATTACATTTATAAAGCAGTTTAAATGTGTGTGACAGCAGAATAGCTTTGGTTAAAGAAAACAGAACCTGCATTACAGCTTTCGCTTGATGATGGTTTATTACATTTAGTATATTTTTCTACATGAGACCAGGAATGCCAGTGTGGATTAGCTTTGGCAGGAGGGTTTGGAAAAGCTTTAGTATATATAGTGAAGTCTGAACCAACAACAGAACTTTGGGGTTTACTTTAAATGGCAAAATGACACACAAAAAAAGCAAAACCATCTGTTAGGTAGGAGGAGGTGCCCACAGTACTGATATCAGTGACATATCTCCTTAGTAGAAAGCAATTCCTCTGAAAAGTGATGGCAACACTGTCGGTAGGTGGGTTAATGGGAACACAGTTTAAGGAATGATGACAGTTGGACTTCATAATGTCATTTTTTATTGCTGTGAGTGCTGCAAACACATCTCTATTAGAGTGGAGGCAGAAATCTCAGAGGAGGATATGGTATGTCAAAACCGGGCCAAAAAAAAAAAAACTATCTGCATGGCTACATACCTCAGAGGTAGGGAGCAATTGTTGTAATTTGGGTGAGCTGACCCTTTAAGAGCTGCTAACCCTACAAGAGTCCCATCGGTATGGCTGTCAGTAGTTCTAGTGTCCTCAGACAGTCTAAATGTTGTCTCATTGGCTTCTGCTCTCTATGAAGAGAGCTGTGAAATAAGAATTCTTATAGTATTTTTAGGGCAAATGTCCTATACTCAGTTTCCACAAAACTGGTATTGTTAAAACTTAAATGCACATGGTGTTATATTGGTCTTACCCATCATGGTTATACGATGCCAGTACGACACTGGGGCTGGAGTAGGCGTTGCTGGTGACCCAGGTGCAGTGGACAGCGAACATCATAAGCAGCATCAACATCAGCATGGTGACTATGGACTTGATGTTGGGGCCCAGGCCCTCCTCAGCCTTTTCCTGCTCTGATACATGTTTGCGCACCTTACCGGCCTGCAGGGGACAGCACACACCAGCAGGACACCATTTGTAAAGGTTAGTGAAACTCTAACAAGACAGGAGCTCTGTAAAAATGAGCTGAAAACATACTGTACTAGAAGTCTTTTAATTGTCCCCGCTGAGAGAATTCTCAGACTGCTGTAGCCGTTTTTTGGTGTCTCATCTAAACAATGTTTTTAAGAAGACCTGTGATAGTGTGATTGGTTGGTAAAACTTCACTCCCACTGTATCGACTTGTAAGAAAAGCAGCAAGATGACAAAAACATTGGACACTGGACAGCAGTGCGATTTGGTTTCCCTGAGGAAGGAGGAGAAAGGATGCTTCTTGTTTTAATTACAAATACCAGAACACATTTTCAGTTAAAGTGCTGCTCAGATGGGTACATTGAAAATGACTGAAATTGTTGTTTTTGTAATGGTCATAGTGGGATGTCCTGCATTTATTATGCCCTCATGCTCTGGTGCTGGTTAGATATATAAGATGGCTGGCTTGTTATTGTATTCTGCTGACCATGTGTCTACAGAAATAATGCTTGGTGACTTGTGAAGTGGTTTGCTTCTTGTATTAAATATTTTTGTACCAGTGGCTACAAAATTAATTTTTGATGAGAACAGGAAACAAAATCTGACACTTGGGACTTCTTATCTATGCAACAAGAACTATTTCATCTTAGCAGATATAACTGGAATGGACACAGGAAGTGAAATATTCATGAGATGAACTGGTGTGTATGAAAGCCAGGTCTGAAAAACATTATGTATTTGAGTTATATCAGTACTTACTGGTTTTGTTTGGCTACTTAGGGGCAACAGAAGTTGTAAATGCAACACTGACACAATACTATATTATAAAGTTGTTTAATTTGTTAAGTTGTTAGCAAACATTTGTCCATTCACACATCCAGCAGACATGGAGCTTCATTTGGAGCTGTGTTTCTGTTATGGTCTCACAAAATCCTGAGAAGAATATTTGGCTCTTTCGCTGCTAAATGCAAGTGGCTAACTTTGTCTCATTACCGTCAGGTGGACAGGCAGTGGACAGTGGCTTTATAACATGGATTTAGCTGGACACTGGACCCCAAGATGGCGCCTGTTCAGTCTCATGAGAATTGCTCGCCTGGCGCACACGGCAAAAAAGTTTCTAGCTTCCAGGTTTACTTCCATGGTGTGTGGCCCACTGAATATGCGCAGCTGTGTTTCTCCTGCTGGTCCCACCCACAAGTTCCCGCTTGGCTCATAGACTTTACATTGTGATGATGTCACAGATTTTTAAATTGCTTCTCACCACTTGAGGAAAGTTTACAAAGATAAAAATAATAGAAAGAGTCATAATTGACCTTGTTTGGAATTTGAGGTGTCCTGTCAACAGTTTTACAGACATCTTTTAAACAGTGGTGGCCTATGGGGAAAATCCTTTTTGGGCCAAAGATGGCCGCTGGGAAAAAATTAAAAACAAGGCTTAACAGCATTTTTGGGGGCCTCGTTTATCAGAGCTTCTACACTGAAATCAGCTGCCTGCTGCTGCTAAATATGAGGCTGATAAAAGTTGTGAGAGTGAACCACAATAGTAAAGTTGCAGGCTGTAAAACCAAAATAATAGGCTGAAAGAAGCGAAGACATCTGCAGAGCTGAGGTGAAAGCAGCTGATGGCGATTATTTCTGTGGGTTTGTCATTACAGGCAACAGCACACACAGTCATCAGATTAATATGAAAAGACTGACGGAAGACTGGTGCAGCTTCAGATGTTATATTATAGTATTAGGTGTGCAGGCAATATGATTTAATGGTGTTGTATATTGTGTAGGGAATTGTAAGATGTTGTATTATTAAAAAAATGGTGACAGGGACAATCTGACTTCTGAAAAGAAAAAGAATCATCCTTGTGTAGTTTTGGGAATGAAACATAATTTTTCCTATAATGATAGATACATTTTTCAGCATTATGTCTATCACATGAACATCAATCTACAAAGACAACAATTAATGCACAGTGATTAATTTGGTGGTTTAATGTAAATCAAACTACATGATCACATCACGCACATTTTGATGTTTGCTAACCTTGTCGTAGAGGTTTCCAGCATTCTTCCTGTCATCCTCGTCACTGCTGTCCTCTGCAGGCGTGCTCTGCCTCTTCATGTCATCTCCCAGGTAGTGTTCAAAGACGCTTGAGAAGGCCACCGCCGACAGCATGCACACCACCGGAGTCAGAGTCAGCATCAAACGCACCATTACGCCGGCAAAATACACAGCGCTGATGGCATACAAGGCCACTGGTGGGAGAGAAGTAGAGAGAGAGATAAGGAGGTTACAGGTGACCAGGATTTAATTTTAAACTTGCTTAAATTTAATGCTGTCAAGTCATTTCACAGGCACACTGCCCCCAACTCTGCTGTCTGACCTGAAACTCATGCCTTCCTTTCCCATGTACCAGCACTATGCCTCTGCTCAGGCTAGATCAAAACAGAAAATGTAGCAAGCAGAGAGAAAAGTACAGCACGTAATCAAACACTAACCCTGATGTGTTTGTCTGTAAGTGGAGTGTTTTCAGCTGAACCGAGATCAAAGAGTCATGATGAAATGATCAGGAGGGAACAGGTAGAGAGTGAAAAAGAGATAAACACAGAATCTGACAGAGATACAGTGAAGGAGAAAAAGCAAGTAAACAAGAAGGCAGTACAAGGCAGACGGAGCAGGGAGAGGGTTCGTTCAGTCAAGGGAGGGCAGCAGAAGCCTGGACTTTATATAGACAAGAAGAACCCGACCTTGATATTACTGACCAGTTTAAGACCATCATAGATTTATTATATTGGTGTAAATGTGTTGCTTGTAAGTAACAAGGAATTGCAGTCCAGCATCACCAAAGATATGTCTGAGAAGGCATTTTTGGTCAATGTAATGGTTAGTAGAAGCTTTTCTGTAGCTTGTGTTGAATAGACAGAACTAAAGAAGCATCAGAAAATGAACCGTAAGTATAAAGACATTAATAAGTAATGTCACAAAATCCAATCAAAAATTCATGCAACGCTCATAACACAGGCTTGTTGACACTACACAACTAAATTTAATAGTCAGTAGTTTATCCTGGTTCTGATTTTAAATACAATAAATAAAAGTTATACAGGCTTTGTTTTCATTTTTATGTGTTATTCTTCTAATCTTAACTAATCCAATTTCCAATTAAGCTTGCCCTTTAAAGTGTAGTGTTATAACTGCTCCTAGCAGCTGATACAGTATGTATATTTCCCTTTCAAATCATTTAAATCAAGTCATCACAGTACACACAGACAGATTTACAAACAAAGCCTATGCATGACAATGATAAAAAGATAATGAGGCAGTGGGAAGAACAGAAAGAGAACTGAGAGCGGTAGAAAGAACACAGGGGGATGTGTGACACCTGTGGAGATAAAGAGCAGAAAGAGACAAACAAACACAAAAGTGTTTTACAGACAAGTGCCCACACACCACTGCTGCAGCTCACTGCTGTGGATGCAACAGATGACAGATGCTGCTGACAAATACATTATCAACAAATATGGTCTGCATATGTGAGAGACACTGCTCAGATACAGTAGCTGCTCCAGTACTCTGTAGTCCATCATATAAGTTATTAGACTGCACAGTAATATTTAAACACTCACAGTGATGTTTCCATTTAAGGGGAAGATGTTGTTTTAGGAGATTTAATGCTATACAGTGCTAGCCAATTTGCACATTATGATTTCCAGCCACTATGAGTATGTAATATATTTTGTCACAGCTCAACTAAGTGAAATTTTACAGGAACTATACTGTCGATACAAGAATGTACTGAATGCAACATTTTAAAAACTAACTTGACATTTTAATAAGAAACAATAGCACAAATACAAGTGAGGCTGCAAAGATACAGCCTATAAAAATAACAAATAAATCTGTACTATAATAAATGATAAAAGACATACTGTAATAAACCACACATCACATTGCAGTTTTATTGGACAGTGTGTGGTACACTGTGTCAAGATAAAGGACAGCCTGAGTAAGACGACTGGAGCCTAACGACAAACGATACGAGCAGCAGCAGGAGCCTGAGAGCGAAACTCTGTTAAAGATCATAATTTTCATAAGCTCACTGAGAAAAAACCCCTATTTAGCACATGTCGCACAATGACATTCTGTCAGTGATGTACTTAAAATGTTGGTGGGATACGAATTGTTTGACTTCAAAGCTAGTTAAATCTGTGCTATATGCCAGGCTGTATCACAATTCCAAGTGTTACTGATACGCAACATAATAAAGAATGCAGATGTGTAATTGTGGCTTAACAGTGCGCAACATCACGCCAGTTAGAGTGCAGATGGAACAGATACCTGCTGCCTGCCACAGGCCTTCAGTGTAGCACTGAAGCTCACCAGAGAACTCAACTGTTGATATTTACATGTTATAAAGAACCCTTCCCAGTGCCTGTATGCTCGTATAGTGATTATCACCTAGAAGAGCCCAAATTCAGGCGAGGCACAGTCTCCTCACGACATGACATCACCAGGTGCTGTGTTCAAATGGAACTTGTGAGCCTGTGTTTATGACACCAAAGGTCGTGTAGACAGAGACGTGAACCCGGAGCTCTCAGAGAGTTTTTGTTTACAGGGTCATGAATACCTCTGCAAGGGGGTTGTTCATGTGGACTCTTCTCATGAATACAGTAAACAGGATCCCATGTGAACGCAGCAAGATGTTACCCACGTTTTTACACACTTGTCTCGAGCACTCAAATTATCCAAAATGTGGAAACAGGCTTTGCTCTGCCTGCTGTCCCTGCAACCTGGTCCCAGATGAGCGGATGAAAATGGATGGCTTTAACTATTTAGTTAAATTGAGGTAATGAATTATATCTCATGAGCATGCTGTAATAACTGTGGCCTTGATTTATTTACATTTTCCACTTAATAGCCACCCCCACGCTCTGTAAAAATGTATCATGTACAGTATATAATCAAAGTAAGAGTTCCTGTGTTATGTCAGCCCTTATACTGGTTACACTGGTAATCAAAAGAATTTGATCATTGATAGGACAAAACGTAAACCTGTCACAGATAGAGAGCATGATATTCATCAACAGTGTTCTGAAGGTTACTTTTAAACCATAGTAGCCTCCAGATTACTAGCTAGAGAATGTTTTAAACTGTGCAATAAAGCTGAGAAATATCCAGAAATAGGCCATGCCAAAAAAGACATTCCCACACAGTGAAGAGATGCAAAGCAACAGAATGAATGTTAAATTCTTTATATACACTTTTGACTGAAAAGAATATATTCCGATGTAAGCTCTTTGTAATCACCACCATTCTGATTAGTGCCTCTAATTTAATTTTAATTACATTTTTTTTTGTGAATGTAAGTGATTACAATGTCTTTTTTGTAATTTAATTATGTGTAGCTAGTTACTCCCAAATGCTGCTCATCATTTAGTGTCAAAGTTTCACTTGAGGGACAAAAGTCATAATGCTGGTGAAAGCCTGTTTCTTGTTACTATGGGCACTTTATTGACAGTAATGGTGCCCGAAAGCTTATTGTCTCTGTCTAAACCACAAAAGCACTCCAACTAATGCTGCCTCATTTATTAATCCTTCAATACTGGATCACAGATTGTATTTAAACTACAACAGACAACTTCTACAGCTTTGTCAATAATGGTGTTCTAAATTTGTTATTATTATTGTTATTATTCCATGAGGCGGCTCTTACCAAAGACACGTTCATCATTGATGTTCTTAATGCAGAACCAGAGGCCTGCTGGGAAGGTGCAGACGAGGATGTGGAGGTCAAAGAAGAAGGACACCCAGGTAGTGGGCTGGTGCTCAGACACTGATGCTATAATGGGAATGTGGATCTTAGCATAGCTGTGGAGAACATTAAAGACATAAAGAAGTCAGACACCACAAATTAAGTATGGTTAGGCAAAGAAGGAGGTCTTAATAATGACAGTATCAAACTGTAAATGTATCATTAGTGCCAAACGACCCTGTTCTTTCCGATTAAAGGCATAATAGTTCATTGTATTCCCTTTAATTTCCACTCGACTCACTCTAAATGAACCATTCTCATTGACAGTAAAGCTGTGATATTTCATTCAGCATGGAAGAAAATCAAGTATGGCTGATGTCAGTTATAATGACCTCATTACTTTTACTGCACTGCAGCAAAACTTAACTTCCTTTAAAAATATACTCGTGTGCACGGTAGGCGTGTGCACCAACACACAAACATATGTGCACATACACTCCGAGTTTTAGGGTTTTACAGCTGATGCTGCAGTCTGGCAGTTCTCTGTGAGCCCAGATCTGGGAAGGGAGAAAGGGAGCATTATCTGTTTAAGATTTTATGATGGGGCTGAGTGACGGCTGACTGTGGAAGAGCCAAAATGCTTTTATGGTCAAACAGTGAGTCAGAGTTTAGTGCTCTTGGTATAGTTGCCGTGCTTTTGATTTGTCTGTTTGATCTGGCTTAAACGTGAGAATGCGATTGAAAAATTAAAGGGAAATTAAACTGAATTTGTTGAAACAGTGAGACACTTTAACCCTGGCACATGAAAAAAAAATCACCATCCTGAGTGTGTTCATTAAACATATGGACTAAATCAAAAGTTGGACTTCAGAGTAAATCAATATGTAGACATGGTGGAATTAATCTTTGAAGAAACTTAGTCTCAGCCCGCCACATTGTCTCGTACACTTTAACTGTAGCTACTGTACATAATTATAATCAGCACTGCTGTAAAGTACATTGCAAACATACAACACATCCATTGTGATGACTTACCCAGTATCCCAGAGGGAGTAGAAGCGCCCACTCCATGGAGCAATATACCCTGAAGGTCAAACACATACACAAACCATATGGACTCAGAATATACTTATAGTGCATTAAAACAAACACGTCTAACCAGCAGCCCACACAGACGCACACCTGTGTACACACACTGCAGTTGACGGTTAGTGATCTGTGCACTCTGCCACGCATCAGTGGAATGCGTAATTGGTTTGTAACATTCCTCCTGCATGTATCGATCATGTAATTGTCTCTAATGTGTGTGTGTTGCTGTGCTGCAGACATGATGAGCTGTAATGACCTCTCTCTGGCTGGCCATCCGCTCAGCTCACCAGTGCAATGATAAACGAGAACACAGAGAGCAATCACCACTAGTTGGATAGACAGCAGGTGGTCCTAACACACACAGATAATAGGTGTGTGATATCAGTGGATGGCTGACTCTAACTATGACCAGCTATTGCTTTAAATGTAGCATTAGCATCTGTTGGGCCTTAGATAAGGGTTTTAATTTACTGTGACCACACTCATCAAAGCAGTCAAATGTCTCTTGTAACGTGGAGACCCAATCATATTATAGCTTAAGGTGAAGGAAAAGTCCAGTGTTTCCTCTGTAGTTGTACAGGCCCTGTGAAAAACAGGACCCACTGCCAAGACAACAAAAACAAAACTTTTTTTAAATGCCAAAAATAACAGCATATATTCATTCCATTATTTCCCTTAGATTCATTCTGCAGCGAAGCACTACGCTGTGTCCAGGAATAAGACAAGTGTCTGTGGGCAGTTCATGTCTGTGATAACAGCAGGACAGCCGAGTGTCTGTTATCTTATCTGGTATAGCCTGTTGAACAGGTGAAATGAAGATAACATTGTTGGTCCGTACTGGTTACATACAGGTTTCGGTGGTGAACGACACGCTAACATGCTGAAGGATTCAGTGTTTTTGTGTTATTAGCTGAGCTAGACCACAGAATATTCAATTAAAACAAACCAGTGATGCTGTTTTTCCCTCACTGTTCTCTGTGAAGTTTGCTGTAAGCAATGTTTATGTGAAGTGAGCACTGCACTGGACTCAGTTTAAAAAAAAAAAAAAGAGGCTTTTAAATGCTACATTGCTTGTCAACAACTGATCATATGGTAAATTAAGAGGCAGTTTGGCCTTGTGTGCACTGATTAATTTGGCATGCAGTTAACAAACCAGTCTTAATTTAGTTTTAATGAAAACAGAACTCCTGGCATTTGCTCCTGGTGTTCCACACCACTGTTTTGGAAGAAAGAAAAATTGCAGTAACAGGCCAGTCAGCTTTAAAGTGACATATTTTCTTATAAATAAGTGCTGTTTGGTAGATCTAATTTAAGCCCATGTGAAGAGTGGTTCATGTGGACTTTGAAAAGTAACTGATAATTATTTGGAAAAGTAACTGATAATTATTTAAAGGGTGGGTTCAACTGAGTGATTTTTCAAATGGAAGCTCCCACTCAGCCATTAGCAAAAAGCAGTGATGCAGGTCACCGTGGTGATGCCCTCCCCTCCCTCACCCCCCAACACACTCTGTTTTCTGCCAGTGTAAGCACGGAGAGTGAGGAAAGTGTTAGCTTAGGCGATTTGAGCTTGGGGGTGGAAGATGCTGTTATTATTTTTATTCAACCTTTTTTTGACTAGCTGAAGACATATTGAGATTAAATATAATATAATGCTGCCGGAGAACCAGTGCACAGAGGCTAAACAATATACTGCTGTGGATGCCAAATTAGTTTGGTTCTGAAGGTCACATCATAATACAAACTTAACAGCCAGAGGAGAGGCAGCTGTAGACTGGCAACTCCTCATGCTCTGCGTGGTAAAATTACTTATTCTGTCAAAGGAGTCTGGTGACTGTGGACAGGGGGGAGCAGCAAAATGTATTTTAGTCACCTAAAGATTGGACCACCTTAAAACGGCTTCAATCATTTTGTGTTATTGTGTGACTTTGGGAACAAAATTTAAGTGGCATCCATAGCGGTACATTGGTTTATATGTGGCAACGTCATGCAGAAACCTACGTCAGGTCACATGGGGAAAAGTTTTCAGATGGGCTTAGGAAAATGGCATTTCACATGGCAAAACAACCAAAATTTGAAATTTTGAATATGAATACATCAAAAACACTACTGGGTAGCAACAAAATGATGTTAAAACCTTAAAAATATTAACAAAGTCACTCTTTAAAGAAACTCTGAAGGGTCAAATTTGAGAGCCGGATTTGGTGTGGTGGTAGGTGGTAGAAG
Organism: Chaetodon striatus; assembly: GCA_029783705.1. NCBI lineage: Eukaryota > Metazoa > Chordata > Actinopteri > Chaetodontiformes > Chaetodontidae > Chaetodon > Chaetodon striatus. The sequence continues at coordinate 27,008,213 of JAPZEB010000025.1, read as the reverse complement.
AAGCATCCCCAGCCCATCTACCATGCCAAAGCAGTCAACTGAGGGGAGGACTGAAGGTACAGTGTAAATTAAATAACTGCTCCACCATTGTTTTAAGACTCTACTCCTGGGAAATATGTAAAATGCTGCATAATTGGGCACCCCGAGCTGTTGTTTATATTCAAGTGGAACCAGCCACTCAATGCAAAATCAATCTATCTGACAAAAAACACAGAGAAAATTGCGAAGCTTTTCCAGAGTAAAGATGTTGTGTACACAGCTTTGTTTTTCTCCTTTGACACCAAACTGAAATGCAAATTCATATTTGCTGCTAAATTTGCATGGCTAATTCTCCAAATTATCCAAAATCCAAGGGACTAGCCAGCTTTACTGCAGCCTGTCTGCACAGTAATGGTGCACATTGTCCAGCTTTGTAATACGACCACTGGGCATGTGACTGAGTAAGCTCGTCACGAAACAATGAACAAAAATGTGGTTGCTTCATTTTTAAGTTTCGATAAGCTGTTTTTCCTTGTGCAGAAAACGGATGTGAGACCCATTCAGACGACCCACCTTCTGAAAAACAATGTGAACAAACCTGTGTAAGTTAGATAGATGACAGAGAGGAAAACCACTCCAGCAGCCAGAGAGACTCCCAGGAAGAACAGAGTCTGGAACTCCTGCCGGGTCAGTCTGTCCTTCAGGTACTGCAGGAAGGCATAGACCTGAAGCAGCACAAACACACCTGCAGAGACAGAGCACAAATAAGACTGGGTTAAAAATGTGAAATATTCTCATTGCTCCAGCAGTAAATAACTGTTAAACTTTGTTTCTACTGTACTGTAACTCAGTCATTAAAGCATGTTTAAACCCCCTTTTTCAGCATGCTTTTCATGTCTTTTAATATAAACCATTTATTTTCATAAAGAAATTTGTATTTAACAACACTTAAAGGAATCACAATAACTCTATCTACTTTTTACATGAGTGTTTCAGTACTGTACATATGTTAACAATGTAAGGCATCTTTGCAGGTAATATCTGAGTCTGTACTTTATTTCCACCGTAATGTCATTGTCCATCACAGTAACACCGGCACTGCCAAGCTTCTGTGGGCGCTGATATTATGGGCATTGTCTCAAGTGAATGGTTGAAGATTACCTCAACATCATGACATACTCCAGTTTGAGGGCTCATACACAGATTGCATTTCTGAATCTAATTTTGTAGCAGGTATCTATATAGTCATGACTATAAAAAAGTGATACTTTAAAGCATAGGGTCACATATTTTCAAGCCTAACTCAAAATAATACTGACATGCACATATGTTCGTTCATCAGTTTCAATGTAACAGATGGAGGGAAAAAAACACTGTCCTTCTGTGTGATAATCCATTGTGAAGTTCAGCTGAAGCTAAAATAAGGCTTCAGCAGCCTGAGTTAGTCAAATCAAGTACATAAGATGATGCAGTCTGTTAAGAAAGCGTCCCCCATGACTAACACTGAAACTGGTTTAAGAAGGGATCTCTTAGCCAGTATGGACAGGACGAACAATAACAGCTAACAACACTTTCGAGGAGGAATTTGTATGTCAGTATTCATTTAACACATATTCATATTCTTTTTTGCCTGTAAAGAAAACATATATAGTGTATATAATAATATATACACCTGAACTGACCCTGTTTTATATGAAAACAGGACGCAGTGATGTAACTGCAATCTATGAATATCTGCACAGACTGATATCTTTTTAAGCACTTCAACAATAACAAAATTAATGTGCAGTGCAAGCTATCAAGCGTTAAATATGCATATCACAGCTTATCTCTACAGTCTGTGCTATGCAGAAAGGTAGGCTAATTCTAGCCTCCACCCGCATTTTACTTGGGTGTTCATTTGGGGCACTTTTCTTAAGTTAGATTATGTTTTTGCAAATACTCTATATGGCATGGCATGTGAGTCCTGTGTTAACAAAGACTTGAAAAATGATACCCTATCCTTTAATCTGCTGTGTGAAAGTGGTGCAAGTTAAGTGTTGTTTTATGTATAAAAATTATATTCAAATTTATTCCGTGGGTCTGCAGTAAGCTCATATTATTGGCACTTTCCACCCAGACCACAGATTACTGGTTACTGACCTGCTGCGGCCATGTGTTCACTGGTCCTGATTGGCTGAAAGCCCACAAAGGGGATTTGCATGGACAAGACCAGGCCGATGATGTAGAAGGTGCTGTAGGCTGGAGGGAGAAACAAGCAGTTAAAGACAAGTCGCCATTTACTTATTTACTGACATATGAGCACACTGAAGGGAGTCTATTTATTCACAAACCTTCAGCACTACATACCCTACTTTCACTCTTACTTAAACCTAAAACTCCTCCTAAAATCTAAACTGAATCATTCTGTAAACTAGCACATTGTAAAAGATAAAACCATCATAAAGGATAAGTCTGGTGACGCTCTAGATCAGAGGGGGCTTCTCAATCAACTGGTGGCCCAGGGGCAAAACTCCCCAAAAATGTATCAAAAGTGCAGAAGCATTGTTTAAGTTATGATAGCCTAATTTACAGAAACCTGCAGTAGTCCACCTTCCACCATCTCTTTCCACCTGTCTGTCTCTCTGTCACTTTCTATCAAACACACACAAACACGCATGGCGCTTAGTCCCAGTCCACTTGGTGGAGTGGACAAATTCAAAGATCTGACCCAGGCAAATATCTTCACGCAATAATGGGGACAGACTCATAGCTCTCATTTAACATTCATTTTATTCATATTATTACTATTAAAATACTTTATTTTATTATTAAACAATTTTTAGTAAAATTATTGAGCAATGATAGGCTAATGCTTAGAAAAAGTCTGGCCCTTAGAAAAATGTAGTTGATGACCCCACTCTAGATTTTTCTAACAATAAACTAATCCCAGGTAACAATAAACTTGTCCTACTGACAACTGTTGTGTGTGGATCCAAAGCCTGACATATCTTATTCCTCTGAGCCATAGAGCTCCACTATTGTCCAAAAACTATTAAATTACATCAGTGAGCCACACTGTTGCACTAGGTGACATGTCTCATTGTGCTGAACGTGGGAACTGTTTATTCTGACTTAATCCCACATCCATCGTCCTGCTGCTGAAAATACTCACTGGAGCACCAAATCAAATCTGCGCCTGAAAATAGGTCCCTGACCAGTGCACTACTTCTGTAAACTCAAACTACAAAAACAACAGCACCCAACTGTTTGGAACAATATATACTTTTTTGAAAATGAAACTACATATTCAGACCCATTTTTAAAGATTAACATTCTCAGCAGGAACCAATGGCCGTGGGGCTGAGAGCAACAGAGAGGAGGGAAGTCTGTTGAGAGTCGTTGCTTTTGGGCTTTTCTTGGGATTTGATAACAGTAATAAAATATATACTATTGCTGCCTTATTTTTTGAGTTATCTCACCAAGTAAAAATGTCTCTCTGCAGGTATAAAACACAAAATTGTGCTTACACAGATAGGAGATACACACTGTGCATAAAATATGTATAACACATAAAGTTAGGGTAAGACAATGTGACCCATTATCTGTATCATGATAAATTGTCAGCAGCTGT
>JAPZEB010000025.1:26986726-27004521 GCA_029783705.1 Chaetodon striatus | reverse complement strand
TGTATCATGACAAATTGTCAGCAGCTGTTCTCTGTTTAATTACATTTGATTTCAGAAATGTGTAAATATTGGTACTACATAAATTCATTCTAGGAAAGATTGAGTAAGGAAAAGAACAGTGGTGCATACAAACATGTAGTGTAAGTGATCCCCCTCCAAAAGTCCTTGACTCAGTACACAAGAACAAAACGCCTTCTGAGCCTAAATCATGACTGACAGTCTAAGAGCGATTAAGCTTCAGAGTTAAAACAATTGACACACTTGGGAATCAGCGGCACAACCAGACAACACGCTCACTGTGAACGCTCCAACTAAACCTGAAAAGTGTTTCAAACAAGCCCTCAAGGGTCAGAAACACTCAAAGAAAGCTTCAAAAACAAAAACCTCAGAAACAAGCTCTGCTGGTCGAACACCGCCAGAGCACAGCCAATGACATCAAAAGGTTAGCTTGCTTAAACAAGCTGCAGAGGCTTATTACATACTATAGACACAAGTTGAGAAATGTAGACATAAAGAAATGGCACATCAGACTAGAAATATTTGAATAAGCTAGACGACATGACTCTGACCACGTGTCTTTGCCTCTTTTAGGTGTCTCTGCAACCCAGAATAAGATGAAGCAGTTGGATGTAACAGCTGAAATTTCCTCAAAATTCACAGTTCATTCCTGGACAATCTTATCTTCAACTGATGTGTTAAAGCAGAACATTCAATGGATGGTCGTCACTCTGCAGTAAGAGCCAGAACTCCAATCTCCAATTCTGCTGCTCATCTGTGGCTGCACTTAAAATAAATTTGAAAGGCTGAAGCCTCACCAGATCACACCAAAGGGAATCATGTGTGGGGAAAAAAAGTCTACGCCAATTTGTGTCTGGGCATAGAATCAAACCTCAACTCTCTCCACTGCTGTCTTCACAAGTAGACATGATTACTATTGGTGTAACACCAAAAGATGTATGTCTCGGTGTGAAAACAGCCTGCTGTTCTGTTGGAGCAACACGTACTTTCAAGTGATTTTGTATCTTGATTATCTCCTTGCCTCGACAAGACTGGAGGGAGCAAAGGAGGAAATATTTAGTTCAGATACTCTGCTTTCCAATCAGGAGCAGCCGTCCTTCAGAGATGATTCATGAAGCCCAACAGACCTCACTGTTATTTACATTTAAAAGCAACAGTTCCAAGGTTGTTCTGACTCAATCACTTTCTCCCTCCGAGGCTGTCGTCTGATGATGACAACATTATTAGGAATGCCAGAGCGAGGAAAATGGAAAAAGATTGCTGTTGACCCAGCCGGTGTCACAAACTGCTCCGTAAAAAATTGATCTAATAAATTAATGCAAGGAAACACCTTTCCTCACCAGCCCTAATGCACTGAGTTGTCATTTTTCATTCGCCTGTGCAACCTTATGTGATCAAATAGAATTAGACCTGTAATAAATCTTACCTGTGTGAAACTTGCAATATTCAGCTTTTGTTGACATTGTGTTATGAGAGAATTTGATTGAACTCTGTAATCACAACTGGTGGGGTTCTGCATCATGGTGAAAGATGTTTATCATAATGTGATGTCAACAAAAAATGAGGTCAGAATTTAATACAGGGCTGCTGTAGATTTTTGGAATTACATGTACAGAATAACTTTAACTTTGATTAAATGCACACTTACATTGATATAAGCACCAGTGGGGAAGTATTTAGATACTCACTAGTCTTTCACTTAAACAGCTAAATAAAAGCACGTTAGTATCATGAGTAAAATGTACATAAATTCAAAAGTAAAGAAAAATGAAAAGTGCAGAAAAATGTCTTACAGTATTTATTATACTGTTATATACTTATTCTATTTTACTATCAAGGTGAAGCAAATTCAAAATGTTATTGGGTGTTTTAATCTATAACAACACATTACAATTTATAAATTTTTCATTGGTTTCATAGATAAATCTTTATCTATAAAGTAACCTATAGCTATGGGCGGCTGTGGCTCAGGAGGTAGAGCAGGCTGTCCACTAATTACAAGATCGTCAGCTTGATTTCCGGCTCCTCAACTTTGTATGTCAAAGTATCTTTGGGGCGAGATACTGACCCCACATTTTTTCCTGATGGCTGTGCCAGCAATGTGTGAGTGCATGTAAATGTTGTAGGTGGCAGGAACTACTTTCTTTCTGCCAAACTACACCCACCACTCCCCTGCAGAGGGAAGCGTACATCTAGTGCTAACTCACCTAGCACCACAGAGCTAGCTTACGTTACAGCTCCGCAGAGGAAGACACCAATAACATTTACATCTTGCTCTGCCACGAGTACAAGCCTAAGGCTAAAAAAAAATAACCAAACCAAGGCACAATAGATGCAGTCCTCACACATTTCTTCAGTTATGCCTCAACATTTTTTGGGAAATATAGTTCATCTGAATGCTTTCCTCTGCACGGTGATACAGCTGGCACATAGAAAGAAAAAGGTTCCTATATGAAACTGCTCAAAACAAGGTCTGAGGATTATTGTGAATTCCACAGGGTTTAGTTTTAGGTCCACTTCTTTTTTGTCCTTCCATGCTCCCATTAGAAAAAAAAATCATCCAAACTCCCAACATTTCTTTTCAACGCTACGCAGATGATACTCAGATCTATCTCCCACTCAATCTGGTCAACTTCATTCAATTACATAAATGACCCTAAGACATTAAAGACTGCTTAGCTCATAATTTCTTGCTGTTAAATGAAGATAAGACAGACATCCCACATTTTAGCCTCCCCACATCACACTAATATTATCGTCCTGATCCTCAATCACCTGGGTGATATCTTTGATGTTTTAACAAGTAAGTAAATCCATTCTCAGGTCCAGCTTCTTCAAACTCAGAACCAACTCCAACGTTAAACATTTCCTGTCACTCTCTGATCAAGAGATAGTCATTTAGGCACTAATATCATCCAGGCTGAACTACTTTGACTCTCTCTACCTCAGTATTTCTCAAGCTACCATCTCCACTAATTTAAAATGCTGCTGCCTGGTTATTAACACGGTCCAAGAAACAGAACCACATCACCCCTATCCTTGTATCCTTACACTGGCTTCCTGTTCATTTCAGGATACACTTCAAAATCCCTCTGACTGTCTATAAATCTCTCCATGGTTTCACCCCTGCATAGATCACAGAGCTTCTCAACCCTTACAGCATCACCAGACCACTCAGATCTACCCACCGTTGGATGTTGGCTGTGCCCCAGTTGTGGAGAAGAAAGGCTGGGGACAAGACTGTTTCGATAGTGGCTCCTCAGCTGTGGAATAGGCTGCCAAAGGCCATTAGACAGGTGAGCTTTTAGGATGAGCCTTAGGACTCATTTTTATTCTTTGGCTTTTAACTATGTTTGTACTGTTTACTCTATTTTTATCTGATTCTCTTGGTTTAAAATATGATTAAACTTGTTTAATTTTAATCTTGTTTAACTCATCTATGCACTTTTATGTCTCAGTGCTTGTCTGTCTTTGTTAAGCACTTTGGTCCAAAGCCTCTTTTGCTTTTTAAAGTGCTATATAAATGAAAAAGAGTTGGAAAATAAACTTGAAACGTGGATTATCTTGAGTAACTGGGTCATGATTTCTGAAAAGAGACACTGCTGTTGAGTTTTGCAAATATATTTTTTTGGTGGTTTAAACACCACAAGCCGCGTGCCATCTAGTTTAATTATACTGGAGCGAAGGCAGACATCTTAACGGCAAATATCTCCAACACTCAGCAGCTCACACCAAAACAATTTTGACTGACAAATGGTACTACAGGTAACAGGAAAAATATGTATTTTTGATTTGGGGGCAAACTGCAAACTATATGTGATGATATGTGGTGTCCTACCTCTCATCCATTGTAATCTAATCATTTAGTCGTGCTACTGGCAGCCAGGCAGCTCACCTCTGTAATGGATGAGCCGTCATCACCCTGTTAAAGTGTCCCAGCAGGTGGCACATGGCACCCGCAGTCTAGATGCTGGGCAATGTGCTGGCCTCATCTGGTACTAGGAACCAGCAGCCAAGCTGTTGCCCGTTTGAGATTCAAGGCATCCATCCAGAGGGGTTTCTATTCTATGTTTTTTATTCTGCTGCAGAGGAGACAATGCTGCTCTTATAATTAAATTCCAGCTGGATTTCATTAAGGTATTTGTGCTTCGTTAGATATGGAAGATGGAGCGAGAGAAGGCTGGTGTGTGACAGCAGGTCACAGACTGGACTTCAAATCACAGAAGAAGGTATGCATCATAAAACATGGTAAGCTACTGTATAACAACTTTGAACTACCTCATTTACTCTGTTGCTGTAGGCAGAATATACTGTGCTGGTCTTCAGAGAGAGAAAGACATTTCCCAGCTTCCTTGTCAGGTTAACCTTGCCTGACTTTGTACGCGTTACATCTTTATATGTCATTATTTCCACAGAATTATGATCTAGTACAGTATGTATGGGTTATTGATCTGGATCTGAAACAATGGTACAGTGTTGCAGCATCAGTATGGAGCTGTGAGCCTTGGGTCAAGACTTAATTCATGATCAGTGAGGCGAGTTCAGAGTGTGCGACGAGGCGAGCTCTTTGAAGGGAAGACAGCTTTAATCTTTTTTTTCCCTTCTCCTTTTTCCTGCCTACATTTCCACTTTCTATCTCTCTTACTTTTATCACGCATCCCTTCTCTTCTGAGGGATTTGTGTAAACCAGATATGTGTCTCGTTACAGACACAACATCAGTTGCTAGTGAATGCTATTAGTTATCAGCAAATGTTTATACAGTGCAGATATGACAAAAGTAATAAGCTACTCTGTTTAGTACACCCAAATCAATGTGTATGGCTTTAAAGTAGGGGAAATACATGATTTATTTGTGTGTGTGTGTGTGTGTGTGTGTGTGTGTGTGTGTGTGTGTGTGTGTTTGTCTGTGTCTGTGTCTGTGTGTGGCTGCTGACTGTACAGTTACTTTGCCCTTCTTGTTATCTGTTTGCCCTGGATGTGCTACACTGAATGTCAAATTAGCATAATTGTAGCACCACCACCATCCCCCCAAAAGTCATTGGTTTGTGCCCTTGATTCAATGTCAATGTAAAGTATTTGTGTGTGTGCACATGCACATATAACTCTTAACCAGGGTTTCAGAGGCAGGAAAGAACCACCTATTTATGTAAATATTGAGCACATTACTAGTCAAACATGATTCATTAGTGATGTTTTAACCATTTTCTATGGAGCCCAAAGGGGGCCATGGGAGAGAAAAACATACATGGGTGAAAAAAACAATGAATACTTTTGCGTTCTCCTGAGAAATATTTTGAGTCTCCATGTGCAGCTTCTTTTTTGGGTTCCTGCATGTGCAGCAGCAGCAGCACAAAGTGCAAAAGGTTGGGTTAAAGTCAATATAGCCAAGATCAGCAGGTGTGCTGATTATTAAATACTCTGTCAGCCAGCCATCTGTGCTTATCACAGTTAAAGGTGATAACGACAGCACAGCAAACGGAAGCATTTCCTGAGGAAATGTCTACATGGTTCAGAGCATCACAACATGAGCACACATCACAAATCTGCACCCAAAGACATAGCTACTATCCCAATGACTGATTTGGCGAAACCTTTTATCATATCAAACTGGTGCTATTTTAACAATGCTAATAATGTTTCCTACCTCATACATGGTCATACAGTTTAGTAAATAATGTTAAATTACAGCCTTTGCACTGCAGTGTGTTTCAGGAATAAAACATGAGCACTACTTTTGCTAAAAAGAAAATCAGAAAAAAAGCTATGATGAGCTCTTCTTCATAAAAAACACAGAATATCAAGTTATACCTGAGCAGTCTGATGTGTGTAGAGCTCTGTATGGTTATACTGTAGCAGCCTGGTATGGTTTTCAGGCCATTTAATGAAGGTAAACATAGTGAACAGCCATGCATAATGGCACTGCACTCTGGTGCGGCCTAACTTTGGAGCGTTATTCAGCTCCCTCCCCAACAATCTAGCATGACATCATTAATACCAATGGATGTTCTAATTCATATTGAAAATAAATGATTCACACTGGGATTTTTTTGTACTTTGAATGTAAATAAGATGCCAGGGTACATTTAAAAAAAGCATTAAATAGAGTTTGTATATCAAAAAAAGTTCCAGAGGGGGATACTCCAGACCCCCTGCCAGAGGTGCAGGCTAATTATTCATATATTAATTATTAATGTTTGTCTGTTAACTGGCCTTGGCCTCCTGTCATTTTGCAAAAGCAGCTTCGGCAAAGCAAGTTGAGTATCCCTGCCTTATGTTGTCTAGTTTCATATGATACTACCTTCACGCTTGTTTCAAAAATGAGCACCCCACAGCCTCTTTAAGACTGTAATGGCGGCCGAGATCTGTCAGCGGTCTGCCTGCCCATGCAGTTGCAGGATGTGCACACAGACATACACACACTGCACACCTGTGTGTTAGGAGTCCCATGTACATAGGCATTGTACTAATCATACACAGACGTACATACATCCACACATGTGGGACTTTAAGTAAGTAGTCACTCAAGCGTATGTATGTGCATCTTTTCCTCTGTGTCCCTTTCCACCCCCAATAGTGTGTGTGTGCTGCATCTCACCTATGTAGACTCTCCTACTGAAGCGTTGCATGAGGAGCAGTACAAATACATGGAGAGGAATAAGGTTGATGATGAACACATAACCGCCCCAAGCTGACACCTGTGAAACAAACAAAATAAGAATATGTTGTTACTAGTTTAGAGCTTTACAAGCAGCAGGCATAAATGTGTGTATGGGGTGTACCAATATGGAATATGCATTCACACATATAGTAGTCACCTGCACACAGATGTATGAAGGTACAAAAAAGATACACAAATTTATGATTGGTATATAAATTAGTCTGATTAGTGCTTTTCAAACCCTGATGAAGACAGAGTTAGGTTACCTACGCTTGAAGAATAAATACATGAGATTATTTCACACCACGGAGTGCCTTGGTTTTGCCTTTCCAGGGCTGTCTGCATTAATTTGACAGTTCCTGGTTCTTGTTTTTCATACAAAGTCACATACGGTTAGTTTACTGCTTCTTGTCATAATGGGATTTTGATCTCTGTTGAATCCGTGCAGTGCTTTCACCTGAAGTAGATAATCAGTATTGTGAGCCCACGAGTCCCTGCAGGCTGGTAACTGAAGGATGGCTGTATTTCCTGTGTTATTCACGACATACACACACTTCCATAATGAGACGGGTAGCAATAAGAAGGAGGGTGCAAAGCTGCACAGCCCACCTGAGAGCTGTGAAATCATTATGAGCTACAGCGTTCAGGCACACACACACACACACACACACACACACACATTCATAACAGCAGCCACACACAGGTATACACATGTTCAGAACAACACATGTGCACCTCTCTCTAAGCTTGTGCTTTGTGCTTTTTGTCTCTAAGTGTCATGTCACTCCCTGTCAGTGAGCAGCTGCCAGAGAAAAGGTATCACAGCTTACAGAGTGAGGAGTTCAAATGATTCATCACAGATTCATCAAAGCCTGGCTGAGTGATAGGTGAAGAAAGGGGAAAGCTGCCCCAAAAGATCCGCTTTTGTCTGATGAAAATGTCTTTCAGTGATGCAAACAAAGTTTGATGGACATCCACAAAATGTTAGATGTTAGCCATCTGTGAGTGGCGCAGTGATCATTTTTGGGTATTCCTGTGATTCTGAGTCAGTGTGTGATCTGCACATGGCTCTCCCTTTAGTTTATGACTCAGATTTGGGTTCAATTTTGATGTTAGCATTAGGGGGTAGGTTTAAAGTGTCACATCAGACATGAATGTACAATATAAAGCAAATGTTTCTGTGTATGTTCTCACCATGTAGAAATAGGAGAGGCAGCATCCGATGGCCCAGAACACAGATCCCGTCTTCACTGACTTCACCTGTAGTTTACATAAGAGAGCATTAACCAACACAAATACATACACATACACAGAGTAAAATCTACATCAACTGCTTTCATTAAGCTGAGCTGCTTTATCACTTTTCTTCCTTGAGGATTTGCTCTGTTGCTGCTTACCCAACACGACTGTCTGAATTATTCATCATGTTTGGCTCTTTAATGACCTGCACAAAGCAGAGCACCGTGTCCTACACATTTTTACCTTCCCCAGCACGGTGCACAAGAGAAGTTAACAAGGGCTTAACGAGGCTAACGAGCCCTGACTTAACGAAGGCACGGATTGGAGCCGCTGCGTTTGGCTGGATGAGACTGGAACTGAGCCAATGAGATGTGGTGAATGCGAAGAAGCAAGAGACGGACGGAACGCTAAGGTAAAGTGAACAAAAGGAAGAGAGCGACTGTAAGAGAAAGAAAATGGGTGGGGGAGATGCAATCACTGGAGGCTGTTATTAAAGTTATTCTGGTTTCTGTGTGATTAATTCGTGTCGTCATTTATTAACAATCTGTCTAAAATCCAGAGTATAGAAACAAGGCTTAATGTTTATGTAAACCAGGTTATGCTATCCCCCATCCATCCATACCAACAATTAACAGCATCATCAAGGCTTCATAACTGGGACAGTGGATTCCTTCTTTAAGTATCAGTGGTAAGCATGAAATGTTGTAGTTGATCATGTTCACTAAGAATAACATTAGCCCATATAGCCACATGCGCAAACCACTGAGGATCTGTGGGGAGAATAAATCTGTAGAAGCAGATAGAGAAAGTTATAGCTGTGCTTAAAGGAAAGAGTTTTTATTTTATTTATTTGTCTTATTTTATTAAAAGTTATTTGATCACGAACACCCATTTCCCACCGAAATTAGCATGTGTATGCAGGTTTTTTTTAAAAAGCGGGAGATCCTATTAAAAATAGGTGATCAACTGCAACTGTAACGTTCGACGTCACAGATGGGCCAGAAAAGAGGTAAATAAAAAGAAAGCAGCATGGAGGCCATTGAAAATGTTATGGCGGTTACTTCTTTTTTTATATCTCTTACTTTTTCAGTCACTCTCTCTCAAACTCAGAGCAGACTAAATTTTGTATGATGTTTAAGCTATACTTGGATGAAGACAGATGGTATTTTAAGGCAGCCTGTCACTGAATTGCACTGGCAAAGGGGCTAAAACGTGCGCATTCATCTTGGTTTCGAAGTTTCATCACTGCAGATCAAAGAAGATTGGAGCTAGAGCCAATGAATACTTGGACTACTGAAGAGTCATTTGTCCCGCGAATGAATGCCGATTGTATCCTTTCCCATTAAATACAAGACCTAGATGTTAGCGGGTATTAGTGGGTTTATCTGTTCCTAACATTAGGAAACATCTAAGATGAACACTCAGCTTTACAAGATCACATGAATGAATGAAGAGACAGTTCTATGATCTAGTTTTACATGAGATTATACCTCAGGTTACACAACATCAAAAACATCTTTACCTTGAAAAGCTGTTACAATAAACATGGTAGCAAATAATCGCCCATTTACACATCTAGCAGATATAAAGCAGCAGCTGCTTTCATGTGGCCAAATATTCACTCTCTTTTTAGCTCTGGTTTGGTCTCCACCAAAAGAAAAATATTTGGCTCCCTAGCTGCTAGCTAACCAAATATATTCACCAGTGAGTTGCTAACTTAACTGGTCTGCCATTTAGTGCTAGGCAGGTAGTGTACAGTGTGGATTTATAAGAACTTTGTCAACAGGAGTAAAAACAACAACTAAAGCTTACATAGGGGGGCACTGCTAGCATGTTTCTAGATCTCTGAATCTCAATGTCACCTCAGATTTGTTCAGGTTATTGTTTAATTTCAGTTTAGTTAAAGTGGTTTCCCCATTTGGAAAAACAACTGTGCTAATCCTAACGTCACAGACCTTAAATCTTCTTGTGCTGGAGTCGGAGTAATGGTGACTGAAAAATTGCTAAATAACGTTAACTAGATCAACACAGCTATACAGGCTGACATAACTTTCAAATTAGTGAGAAAAACAAATTTAATTGCTCCCTTTGCTGCAGTTTCTGTGTCGACTGAATATGACTTTGGAGGTATACGCCACTTACTACAGTAGTACTACACAAACAGTAGTCATTTGAGCAATTGGTAATATAAAAATAATTATTGCAGCTTTACGTCACTGTAAGAAAAAAAAAAAACAGGTTTAGTATTGCAGTCTCACTCACTTTATTCCCCAACATCTAACAAAGATCAGCCATCTGAAGCAGCAGTGAGAACTGTTATATATAGCTGCATAATGGAGGGTCAGGGCTACACTATGTAAAGGCTAATAAAGTATGTATAGGCATACCCAGAGGTAGTAGGTGAACTGCAGGGCAAAGATGGCAATGCCTTCATTGTCAAAGGAGCCAGCCACGGAGCGGGAGATGTAGCCAGGGACGATGGCGATGAAGCAGGCTGCCAGCAGCCCTGCCCCCTGATTCCACAGCTCCCTCGTCAGCAGAAAGGTGGAGATGGAGGTCAGGCCGCTGAACACCGGCGCGAGGAACACACACACGTCCCTGATGTGGACGGTGATGTGCAGCAGGTTGAGCACATAGTGGATGAGGCCCGCCGTGACCATCAGGCCTGGGTACACCTGGAAGAGGAGGGGGAAGATCAGGGCAAAAATTCTTCTTCAGAAAAACAACCCAATTCTAATTTTCTGTAGATTTTATACAAGTCAAGTGTTATTAATAAAGTCTGAATAGCCCAAACTGATCTTGTTTTCATCTCTCCCCCATGTAATATGTATTTAATGTGATGAGGAGAGCAGTAATATTGACAAGCCAGCAAAGTACTGAACAACTGAAAATGCTGCTTCATGCATCTTCCAACTGCTGTGACTGCAAAACGCTATCATTAACAGTCTGAATGAGTGAATTCGACAGCAGTAAAAACCACAACATTACAAGCTTGTTGCTAGCTCAGAGCTACTGGAAAGATGATGGGCTTTTACCAGCCTGCATTGTTACATCAACCAACAAAATCATGACAGCAAATCTTAATGAAACAATCTGGTAACTTGTTCATGAAAAAAGTATATTTGAGTTTTCTTTATATTAAGCAGAGGTAAACAGCTACAGAAAGTTCAAATCAGTGAGACATGGAAACTTCAACTACTGTTTGCAGTTGCTACTTCAAAATTACTATATTACAAATACTCTTTTAGTAAAACCAATTCGACTAATCTTTGCTGTCAGTATTTAAAGAGCAGTTCACCCCAAAATCAAAAATATGTTTTCCTTTTACATATTTATCTATCCAAATGATCATGTAGGAACTATTTTCTTTCTGCTGAAACACACCTGCTAACTGCATCATCGTGCTGAAGGAAGCGTGCATCTACTCATGGATGAGAGGCTTATACTCTTGACAGCGCGAGATGTAAATATTAATGCCGTCCTCCTCAGCTGAGCTGGAACGTTAGCTAGCTAACGTTCTGGGGGAGCTAAGAGTAGATGCATGCCTCCCTCTGCGTGGTGATGCAATTTGCAGATGTAATTCAGTAGAAAGAAAATAGTTCCTACATGAAAATGCCAACAACAAGGTCTGTGGATTATCTTGAGTAACCAGGTCATGAGTTCTGAAAAGACACACTGCTGTTGTGTTTTTCAGAGGTATTTTTTGGTGTTCTAAGCACCACAAGCCCATGACATCTAGGTCCTTTATACTATAAAGGAGGCTGACATCTCTACAGCCAATACCTCCAACACTCTGTAACTCACACCAAAGCAATCTGCATTGATGAATAGCACTACAGGTAAAGGGGAAAATATGTATTTTTGATTTTGGGGTGAACTAGAGAATCGTCTTTGTCTCCATTCCATTGACATGATGCAAAGGCTTGCTTCAAAGTCAAAACAACATAATTAAAGTTGTTGTTTTGTCAGCTAACGTGAACATCCATAAGTGAACTCTGGGGAGGAGATTAGCCCACAACAGTTAGTGCTCCCTTCATCAACCCATACAGACAAATCACACAGAGGGGTGTAAATATAGAGGAGGAGATAAACATCCAGAAATGAGTTGTAGTGTAATGAAGTGTTAAAAGTGACCCCAGTGTCTCTGTTGTCTGGCTATTATGAAGACAGATCCACTTGATGTGTTGTATGAGTGCCCCGTGCTCCCCAGAGAGCTGTTTAACCATCCAGCTATGCTTACTGAGTGTGTAAGAGTTTGGAAGACGTGTAGCTGAGAGTGAGTTTAACAGAGTGATTGAAGATCCATCACAGTAATGTGACTCTTGAGAAATAAGGACAAAGAAAAGATGGTGCTGAGGCAGAAGGTACACACACTTTCACAATCATTCCCCAGCCTCCTGAGTCAAATACACACAAACACACACAGCATAATACACACTCACCGTGCCCCCCACTATCCTACCCAGAGGGTACCAGGCTCTTTCGTCAAACCAGTTGAGGAACTCATAGAAGCCATTGGTGGTAAGATGATGAGTCGACCTGTAGTTGAACCTACAACATTAGGGACAGAGGCAGAAAGAGAGTGGACGGTCAGACAGGGCACACTACCGAGACCAAAGAGAGCAGCTGTAGAGGACATGAGTGTCTAATTGAGGAAAGTAAGCTTGCGTCTGACTGCAACCAGAACCAGAAACGTATCCAAATTCAGCACACACAGATTATATTTTTAGATATTTTTAATCAATGCATTTTTGAGTACATTTTTAGGTGTGCTCCAAATTTTGCTGTGCTTCAAACAAACTCAATGCATTTGCCTGTTAGGTCTGACAGGTTTTGTTTGTTTTTTCATGTGAAAGTTTTACAAATTACCATATCTTTTCTTTTGCTATAACAACATCCCAACTCAAGAACTAGTAAAAGAGTAAAAAAACACAAAGGGGAAAAACAAACAAAATAAAACCAAACATCAAAAGAGGAAGCTAAAACTACCTAATTAAATAAGAGTAAAGGGGGTGAGGGTGGGAGGATTCATCAGGGAGTTAAACACTGTTATTTAATGGAGTAAATGGGATAAACTGACGCGTTACGGAGGCCTGGTCTGACAGTTTTCACACCAGCCTAAATAAATCAATCGTCTGTTTGCAAGTGGACTCTGATGTGGTTTATTTGTAGTGTGGAAACAAAACAAACTGCAGGAGTATGTGAAAGGAGATGTGTGATTTAAGCATTCATTTAGAAGCACCAAGCGTATACATCAATCTTCTGATTGTGAACTGTGAAGAAAACAATCTCCTGAGCATGTATATAACCCAGTACAGGACACCTCTCTTCATTCTAATCTGTTTCTATCAGTTTGTCATTATTCATGACATTGAGGTTCAGTTGCACTCTTGACTAACAATGCACATAATTAACACTCCTTGGTTAGCTCTTTACGACACCTGAAAAAGAAATAAAAGGTAAGTGCTGCACTGCTTCACGCTCGTCACCAGAATATGAAAATGACACTGCAGGTCCATGAAGCACTCATGATGCAGGATGACATTCACCATAACATCCCAATGAATGAGTAACCTTGCGCTTCACACAGCGTCCACTTTACATCTCTTTTTTCTGTAATAGTAAGTTTGAACTACAAATGCATAACTAAAAAGTAAGTGCTGTTTATTGCCTTGTTTCAGACCAAGTGAACTGACCTAAAGGTGTGAAAGTAACCTTAAGGTAAGTTCACACTACACAACTTTCAAAGTCATCAGATCACTGTAAATTGCTGCTTTCAATTGAGAGTCTTGACATCGGTGTGGTGTTCCCACTACATGGCTGACCAGCAGCAGGGGGTCAGACACTACCAGAGTGTTCATCCGATGAGTACTGTATGTCATGTGATACACAGCTCAAGCCACAACTCCAGGTCTGGGAAGTGCTTACTAGAAAATATCAAATCCACAGACTGACAAAGCAGCACTCTGAGGAAGTTATGAGGCTAATAACTTCCAGAAAAAATGCATGCAATAATCCACCTTCCCTCTCTCTGTTACTCTCTCCCTCTCAAACACACACACACACACATGCACACACACACGTGCACACACACACACCTTGTGCCATGCTGCTTGTCTCTGCCTTTAACCTATGTTCTCCACGCTCACTGACTGCACCTCCCCAGGTCCAGATAGTTGACCTGCTAGATATCTGGGGGAGCTCCACTTGCATCTTTGAACAGCCAACACTTCGAATCTGGGGATTTTGTAGGTGAACAGTCGTGTACTGTGAACCAGGCATTAAAGACCCTGTCGATATCTCTAAAAGAAAACAGGAAATAATACAATTTCATTTTTTAACAGCCAACCTAGAAGCAGAGGACTGACAGTGTGATTCAGTGAGCACACTGAACTTGGGTTTTTCAGATTTAATTTGAGAGTCAAATGCTTTAAGGCCAGTTGCCCGGCGTAAATATTCCTGTTCCATTCTGAAAATGACGAGATGATTTAGGTAACCAACTGCAGCCCACAAGTTCACATTAGCATATTAGCATGGCTTCAGCCCTCAAGTAAGAAACTGAAATGCATTCTTCTTACAGGGTCAACTGCAGAGCAACCAGACTGCAAACACAGCAGCTCAGCTGACCTGTTGTGGGTGGGCCAAGTCACTCTCACTGCGCCAAACAAGCAGCAATGAGAAGTGTGAAAAGTACAAACTCAGTGCACCAACTGAGCAGACAGAGGAAATGTTGGTATCAAACAAGCTTCTACTTAAAGCACTTAGCAGAGTTTAAAAGTTGCAGAACTGAAAAGACACAATGAGGGAAACTTCAAAGTCCCAGCTATAAGCAGGGCTGGAAGTTATGACTAAGTCACAACAAAGTCAAACCATGGAAGAGATTTGATGGTAATACCGTTGAGGTAAACTGATGAAATTATATCAACATGAAGAACTGTAGAATAACTTCTGACAGCAAACTGCAAGACTGGAACATGAACAGAGACATAAAGAGGTGCCCTAGAAATCCTGGTGACATCAGTGACACAGCTAGCATGCAGCTACAAGAAGGAAGTATTGTGGATGTGACAAGATTGATTTTCAAACTGAAAATGGTTAATGGTATTACAATGTTTGTATCTGCAGGTGAGAACTTCATCTCATGATACTATGTAATACTTTGCTCTCTTTACTCAATTTAATAAATCAATCAATTATTTATTGGTCACATGGAATTACACAAGGTACAACTCCTGTGAAATGTGATCAGCTCCCTTAACTTCTGCACTGCAATTTAGTCCCTTTTGCATCGTCTTAAATTGTTGGCTGCTGCTTTATGTTTCCAGATGGTTCAGGTAATCCATGGTTTCTGGTTGTGGAATGATTTAACTATCCACACATTTAAACCTCAGCAAGACCGCTGCATGGTCGCTTCTCCCCAACACAGGCAGCGCCACTCTGCAGCTGCTTCTTAACAGCACATAGCTGTGATCCACAGCAGGAACAGGACAGCATCTCACATTCCCACCATCACACCACTCCATATTCATTGTTAAGCACTCTTCTTCTCTCCTTCTCTGGCCAGAGTCCTCTGTTCTGTCTGATCAGCATATAGAAAAAGAGCCTCCTGGTTGAATGGTGCTGTGAATCAAAGAAATATTACAGTTGCTGATATCGTGGCACGGAAAACCTCGACCTGGCTAGAAACAGACAGGTCTGCAGGAGGAGAGTTTACAGGCTGGTGAGTTGATTTCATCATCCAGATGAGTGACTCGCAGCCACATGCCACCACCATCCAAAGCCAACCACACAAAGCATCAACAAGACTTGAAAAATAGACATAGGAGTCTAAATTTAGCAAAAATTTAGCAAAGCTTACAGAGAGGTGACTGGAAAGGCTGTGACTGTAGCTCCGCATTCAAACTGTTTGGAGTTTGGTTCTTGAGATAACATCAGTACATAGAGGTTTGAACACTATCTGACTGAAGGGGAGATCTTAAACACATTTTGGTCTTTTCATTGAAGTCACTTCATGTCAGGTCTATTGGGGACTAGAAATCAGAGAAATGCAGTGAACTGCTGAAAAACCAATCACTGTTAATTGACAGACTGTTGGGAAACTGGCACTTCACTCTTCCACACTTCCACAAAACGACTGCAACCTCAGCTAACAGCATAGTAGACACAAGGTGTTATTGGCATTTACTGTTAGATACGCGAAAAGAAACAAACAACAAAAATCACCAAGAAAATCACTCTCCAGTGGCTCTATTTACCCTCCTTCCTCACCATATACCGTCTCATTCTTCCTCGGCCTTCTGTTTGCCTTCTATTTCTCAAGTTGTTTACAGCCAACGAGACTTTAAGAGGAAGAACCCAACGACAGTCTTGTCTATAATTAGACGGGCCTGGTAGATGGAGTGCTGCTATTGTACAAATCCTGCATCCAGCCCCTAGCCTTCAGATAGAGACTGTGCTGATACACAGCAGTTAGTCTGCTTGTCCCCTGAGCTTTTCCACAAGTATTAAATGCTCAATAGAAAGTGTCCCTCCATGAAAAACAGGATTTTGATGGAGGGATTGCAGCATATGGCTTGGTCAGCCCCCTAAGGAGTGAGTGCTAGATTGAGAGCAAGGGTGTTCATGCTCACTCTGGAGGCTCAGTTATTTGATTGAAAAAAGAGAGATGCCCGCACACACACACAAACACAAGCACACACACACACACACACACAATTCATTGCATCTTTGGTGCTGATTCCTGCCTGTATTGACAGAACGCCTCTCGTTTTCCTCTTACAATCACAATCCCAGAAAGCCAACAGTATCTGAACCGTTCAGCCAGCCAGTGGACAAAAGAAGCACTCACCACCCAAACTTAACTCTCTGGGTGATAGGCTCTTAAACCTTTTCCAGCCTGGCTCTCAGACCAAGCTAAAGTCTGTCTCACCCATGGGATCCAGCTCATTAAAACATAGGGCAGCTCTTCTCATGTGCAGACTGACCAGAAATAGGCTAACTAGCCTTTCTTGAGCCAGACAAGAACATTAAATTGACTCTAACTGCCAAATAAATGCTGCTATATTTCAGCAGTGGCTGGTGAATTTGTATGCCCTATCAGTCTTCATGTATAATCAGGTTTCTACTCTGAAAGTCTAGTGAGCCGGCAAATTACTGGATGGTGAATTTATTAAGGATGTTCAGATAATGGGGCACCTATGAGACTTAACCTGTGTTTTTTCCTTTAGCATTGCAGTGAAGAAAATCTGATCACCAAACAAACTTAATGCAAATAAATAAATGTTCCTCTAACAATGATTCTACGGCCTGGTCTCCACCACACAGGCATCAGAGGCAGTTGATGCTACTGTATGGGCCCTTATGGTCTCCAGGCCATGTCGTTGACTCGTGATGCATTCATTTAAGCACGTTGGCTGTATGTCTGGGCTCCTAGTGCCTGAGAGGTCAAACAGCTCTTTTTTAAACGTAAATGGGCTTTTACAAAAGTATTTTTTGTGTGTATTAAGATTTTAATGAACTGATTTTAAAGTGTGACCAAATAAAAATTTGTATCCCAGTTGGAGCTGCACTTTCTTGCTCCGAGGCCCCTGATCAAGGTTTGCAACTTCAGAACTAAAAGACTTGGCAAGTGCAAAATATCTTCTAGTTTTACAAGGAGTATACAAGAGGTGCTAAAATGTCTGATTGTGGAGTAGAGGTGGGCCAGGAACCAATGGGCCAATAACAGATTAGACCTATTGTAATAACATTAAATCACTGATCATTATTGACCCTAAAAAGCCTAATGATAAAAGCATCCCCATGAGAAATCACATGAGAAGTTCAGAGAGCAGGCCTCAAAAAATGACACTTCAAATATGAGGAAATTATAAATGTTAT
>JAPZEB010000025.1:26917417-26931374 GCA_029783705.1 Chaetodon striatus | reverse complement strand
TACGGCTAACGGCTAACGTTACTTACCATTCAGAGACGTCTTGAAGTAACCTCTGTACTTCAGGCTGTCCAGTCTCTGCCTCCAGATCGAATTCGAGATCCAACACATACGGCTGTATTTCAAAAGTCGATATTTTCAAAAGTGAAATTCTCTCAACTTCCGCACCGGCAAAATAAGGAAGTGGGGCTGGCCACGCTCGGCAGCCCTTCGGAAGTCCTCGGGGGTGTGACCAATCACAGCAGAGTGGGCTCGGAGCCGGGGGGGTGGAGTAAATGAAACAGACTGTTTTCGTGGGATGCGGGAAATACAAGAAAGTGATGCAGCGAGAGACACAGCGTCCCAAAGATCTATAAAGCTTTCAGTGGGGGTAATTGTGTGTGGCTGCTCTATAGGAGTCCAACAATCAATACAATGGCCCGAAAATGAGCATAATAGGTCCCCTTTAAGTGCAATTCCTTAATTACATTATGAACTAAGGAAACAGCTACTTGAAAACACTTTGGAATCTTCTTGCAGCCTTCTCCTGCTTTGTGGGCATTAGTTATTTTAGTTTTCAGAGTGCTAGGCAGCTGTTTAGAGGAGCCCATGGCTGCTGATTGGTGGGACAAGGTTTTAGGGGTAAGAGTATTTATAAAGCTTTGAAATTTGCATCACCCGGCCTTTCCTAACAATGACTGTGAACAAGCCAGAGCCCTCACAAGCTAATTAAGGTATGAGACCCTGGTATAAGTTGTCTGGGAGTTCAAATGTCTTGGGGTGTCCAAACTTTTGCACAGTGCTCCTTTCCTTTTTTTCGCTCTACAGTTGTACAAACAGAAATCAAACTCGAATCTTGCTTAAAATGTTGAAAAGCATGTTTCATCTTTATCTTCATGCCTTCTGGAGTTCAGTTAATCTTCTACTTACTTAACTATTCAGTTAACAAATTTTTGACCAGGGGTTTTTGCATGCCATTGTATGTTTGATTTTGCACATATAACATCTATAATAAATGTCTGTCTAGTAGCAATTTTACGTGGTACCAGTGTTGGGGGTAACACATTACAAAAGTAATGCATTACAGTTACATATTACATTTTAGCAGTAACAAAGTAATGTAATGCGTTTTAACAGGATTTCGGATGAAGTTATTACATTTACCTGTTTATTGTTTTCACTTTTTGTTTATCCACACTGACCCACATGGCTCCACTTCTGCCACTATAAAAAAAACATCCTCCGAAGCCGGTTGTGTCATGTCATGTCATTATAGGTGACATTATATAAGGGTGTCAGTGATAGAAACATCTGGGTCATGCCATACTGTGTGTTATTATGTTTAGTGTGTTTCTATTCATATATACCTGCAACATCTGCAATATATCCTGTTCTGCCTTTGCATCATAATGCCAGGTTCACACTGGATGTGGAAGCGCTGCAAAGTGTGCCAATTTTCCACTGCCCGCATCCTTTTAGTACCCATGTTAAGCGATTGGGCTGCTGACACTGGATGTGGAGCTGAGTACCAAGGCTGGCTTATGATCTACAGTGATAGTTTTTGGCAAATGTGAATGCATGAATGGGTCAGACCTGCGCAAAGTTTAAAGGAAAGAAAAGGTAAGGAGGAGAAATAAGAGGAGAAGAGGACAAGAAGAGAAAAGAGAAGAGGAAAACAGGAGAAGAGAGAGAAAAGGAAAGGACAAAAGAGAAGAGGAAATGAAAAGAAAAAGGAAAGAAGAGAAAAGAGAAAAGGAAACCAGAGGAAAAAGAAAGAGGAAAGAGGAAAGAGGAAAAAGAAGAGGAAAAGAGGAGAAATAAGAGGAAAAAGGGAGAAAAGAGAAGAGGAAGAGAGGAGCAAGGAGAAGAGTAAAAGTTGAAAAAGAGGAGAGAGGAGAAGAGTTTAGGAAAAGAGGAGAAAAGGGAAGAGGAGAAAGGAGACAAGAAGAGGAAATAAGGAGAAAGAGAAGAGGAAACAAGGAGAAAGAAGAAGAATAAAGGGAAAGAGGAGAAAACAGAAGAGGAAGCAGAGAAAAAAGAAGTGGAAAATGGGGAGAAAGAGGGAGAGAGTAGGAAAAGAGAAGAAAAGAGAAGAGACGAATGAGCAGAGAGCTTTCCTCTTAGTTTCCTTGTGGCAGTTCAAACCAGGAGTCTGTCTGCTCTGCATATGGAACCAATTTGAAATGTGAGAGTATAGGGACCGCATGAAAGACAGATGATAGTTAGGAGATAGAAAAATACTGTTTTGACTTTCCAGCCAAGCTATTTTCAAAGTTGACCTTTTTACAAAGACTTGGCGGAATGCAAATGCCAGGCAGCACAGTAAATGAACTGCATTTATGTAGTGCTTTTCTCGTCTTAGCAACCACTCAGAGCGCGATACATCATTGCATCACCTATTTGCATTGAGTCCCAGAGTGAGTGTATCTTCTTTCCTTTAAATTGGTATGATTCCTTCTATTTTCATTTTACATGTGAGCCACTCATTCTAATCCCAACTCATCACATATCGCCACTTGGTCAGTGCCGTTCATGTCTACATATTACACACTAGGTGTCCTCCTGCATTTGTTTTTGACAGCGTGCCAATTTACACCGTGCAACACAACACGTGGTTAGGTTTAAGCAACAAATACACAACCCTCCACCCATCCACCACCTCTCCCACCCGCCCTATAGGGACTTTCCAGCTCCTTACATCATGTTACCAGCAGTTTTAACCTGATACTGTTTAGTGGCATATCATGCCAGTTGCCATCCGGCAGACCAGCTGCGTGTCATGACACCACAAAAGGTTCTCTCTTTCTTTTTGTCAATTACTCTGCCCATTATTTATCACAATTAATCAATTAATCATCCTTTGATGTGTACAGTATTATAAAACATTTAAAAAAATGTCCCAAACTATTTCAAAGTGCTGATTTAGTCTGACCTAACAGTCTCAAATACAAAGATTTACAGTGATTTGGAATGGTAGGCGGTGCAATACAATACACTCAACACTAGAAAACAAAAAGCTGCAGTTTTATAAACTACGATGATCTGGTCACACATTGCGCTGCATCCAGGTGTCATCTCACTCCCTCTATTGACACTTCTAAAAAATAAAAAGAACACTGGGTGTTTTTTTTCCAATTTCAGCATAAATGTGATATTTCCTACAACTTCAGTAATATGTGCTGTCTTTGGACACACAGCCCTGCTTACTTACTGCAGCCTTTGTCTTTGCCTGCACCCTACAGTGTTGATAGACTATTACTGATGACGTGTAAACCATCAGATGCTGTGTCAGGCCACTGAACGAGGCTACATAGTGGTGACTGCAGGCAGAGCCAAAGTAGGGGAGACTGGGGTTTGTTGTCACACTTTTTACTCTTGTGTGGATTGCTCATCTTTACAACATCTTTCAATAGACCATACTATATTAAATGGAAGCTTCAGGTCATTTTAACAACTTATCTTAACAAGACGTAATTAACCATGAAAGACACTTGTGACAACCAACCACGGGCTTAATTGTTACAATGTATGGGGTTGGTTGTCCCTATACTTATCTATGGATTTCAGAGGAAAAAAAAATAAAAATTTAATTTATCATGCTAACACAATTAAATTTAATTTAATTTTAATTTAAAAACATGTAACTTTTTTAGTTTTTTAAGACAGAAACACCAATTAAGTTTTGAAATGAATATCAACACTATAATAATACTCATCAATGCCCTTGTGTTTAAACCACACATTTAAACCAGGTGATTGTTTGAATCATCCTCTGTAATGAGATGTAAAATTAAGGAATTTACAGTGCTGAAAAAAAAACAACTAGTGCCATTATTTGATAACAATTCATTACGAATATAGCAGATTAATCTCCATCACTATATGACCAGGAAGCATGTAATTGTTTGGATGCAACTTTCTAATGAGGAACTAAAGCAACAATATGTGTATATGTGTGTGTGTGTGTGTGTGTGTGTGTGTGTGTGTGTGTAATCAAAACCACCTGAGAACATATGGCAAACATTTTATGCCAAACATTTTAAGCTAGCTCCCACATAGCATTAGCTTGCAAGCTAAAAGTTTGTTCAAATCAAAGCTGTTTCCTTCGACTTTTTATTAAGTGTTTGATTTTTACATGACTAATAACCTACAAGCTTTTAATACAAAAACAACGTCAACATGACAAAGCAATGCCCGCATCCAATGACAAAGCATCTCCTCACTTCAATGTTTTGTGTGTGCTCCACAAAAATGTCACAGTGCCACCCCCGGTTTCCCCCTAGTTCATTTTTCAGTTCATTTTTGTGTGTTATCGGCTGTAGGACTTTAAACAGTAAAAAATAAAAAATGGAAAATCAAAATGTGGCAGTCAATGTTGATATTGTGGCAGCCGTACAATGTATGGGAAACTCTCATGAGTAATACAGCTGTTTCAAAGATGTAGAAAGATTAAAGAAAAATTGAGGTATATTCTGTCATCTTTCCTACCCCATTTATTATCTCATGACCCCCCCAGATTTATCTTGTGACCCTTCAGATGGGCCCAGCTCCTGGATTGGACACCACTGAATTAAACTAAAATTGTACAGGATTAGGTAAAGTAATTTCACCTTGACCAGCTAGAACAGTAAAATGCTGCTCAAGGAATAATGCATTAGTATTAGCAACCTTATGATAAAATATATGATTATAGCTTATGACTGCAGTTTTGCCTCTGTATGACTTTGAATAAATAATTTGACTTGTAGGGGGTTACATTTCAGCTGAAAGGGTGCTTTTATTGCAGTAAAGGACCTTAATCGCCTGCTTCTTCCACCAAATGTAATATGATAAGGTGAGGTATCATCTTGTCAGTGTGCTACACTGTAACACATTTGGTTCTCTGGTCTCTTGATAGAAATGTGTAGGCTACGACAACAATAACAATAACACGAGGAGAAAACAGCTACAATGGCCGTTTTAACGACTGTAATGCTCGTGTCAACAGCTGATATCCTTCAAGTATGAGTCATAAGTGAGCTCTACAGGTCCAGGATCTGCCTAGTCAGCACCTAGCTGAGCCCAAACTTTTCAGACTGCCCCGTCTTGTCTCGGGCTGTGCGGCTGAAGGAGAAACGTTAGCATGAAAACAGTCTTACCATGGTTCATATCGCCGGTCGAGTTCATTCCGCTCCAGCCTCTGTAGTTGCAGACATCGCGTCGTCAGGAGGTTGATGGATGTCCACACAGAGTCTGGACAGCCGGTGGTCCTGAAGTTGTAGCCGCGCGCGAGTCACTCAATAACTTTAGCGTCCGTCCACAGTTAACTCCTCCCTGCTGAAAGAAGTTAGCCGAGTGACACAGGTAACATCATCGTACGGTCATTTTTTTCGCAGCAGATTTAAAATTGATCCACAGACTGTCTCGAGCCCAGCCTCCCCTCCCAGGAGAATGCGCAGATCCACGCGAGCGTCTGGGCAGCTGATTGAGAAGTAAGAGCCTCTGTTTGGTGGAACGCCGTCTGCTTGGACTGAAATATGAGAAGTCTTCCTCTCCACATCATAACGTTTCTTCCAACTGCCACAAAACTCAAGACAGAGCTTAGTACAGGGAATAACCCACACTATAATGCAAACAAACAAACAAAAACACTTTAAATATGTCAAGATACTAGTTCATGGGAAATTCATGACAAATTTAAACTGTGTTTATAATGGAAAGCAAAAATAGTGCTATGCAAGGTGAGGTTTTTTTTGGCAACTGTATTCTTTAAATGAAACATCAAATCCAGTAATACAAGTGAGTAAGTTTTTTTCGACTTCTTAGAGCTAAATAGAGTGTCACCATCTATAACTACCAGATATTTTCTGACCTCTGCTGGTGACTGTAAGGCTTGCACTGATGTCGTCACCCATGATAGGGCGTGCATGTACAATAACACTGACATAATAACAGGTACATATTTTACTAACATGTCCCCATACATAATGTACACTTATTTTTTATGTATACTTTTAATAATGGGTCATACATCCTAGCCTTGCATCATCAGACCATCCTGCAAATGCCAGCACAAATAAAACACCAGCTGGCAGATTTGTCTAGTCCTCGGGTTACACACATCCTGCTCTCTCTCTTTGACTCACTATGCCTTGCTGCTTTTCCTGTTATGGCCTCTGTATGCCATGACCTCAGGTATACATTCATCTATTTATTATCATTCACCCATATACTACCACCTAGTGATGTAAAGTAATAATGTGGTTTTAGTCTGGAGCTCTAGGTCCTCTTTGTAGAGTTTGATTCGTATTTGATTGATTTGTATTGGCAAAAATAGAATAGAATACAATAAGTGTTTTTTTTCTCATTAGCAGCAGCAGCAGAAGAAGATATACTTCCTAAGGGGAATTCTTTTTTTCCCACTCTGTTGTCATATGCACACAGGCGTGAAATACACACACATGCACAAACAGGACCTATACATGCATTGAATGGGGGGGTGCCACATTTCTACAGAAGCCCAACACAGACAAACAAAACACTGACTCCACATAGGGCCATTTGAAGCCACTGTACTAAGAAGCTGCAATTAGTAGTGTCAGTATTATACTGATTTGTAAAGTGAAACTGCTTTATTCAGTGTCTCATCTAGTTTTAATCAATTGGTCTGTTTGTTTTTGGAGAGGTTAGGACCTTTGTGGATATATTGGCTTCCGCTGAAAACCCTCTCAATATCTGGATCTTATGTTATTTGAGAAAAGAAGGGCACCACACATTAGCATGTGTTGATGTAGCCGCCCACAGTAACATGCCGGACTGTTTTTTAAGAATAAGTGGATTTGTAACTTGAAACTGCGTTAATCTGTGTTTTTACCCATTTAAGTTGCCGGGTCTGTTTGTTCTGGAGAGCAAGAGACCTCTGCAGATAATTCGGCTCACAGTGAAAACTTAAACCTAAATTTCTGGAAAACCAAAAATGTGAGCACACAATAACTTATGAGAGAAAAGGGGAGCTCACAATAGCATGTTGTGGGCAAGGGATGCACTTTGTAAAAAGCTTTTTTCTCTTTTTTTTCTTTTTTTTTTAGTTTAAAGCACCTGATCTGTTTGTTTAGGAGAGGAAGAGACCTCTGTGAGCAAGGAACAATGAAGGAATTCTAGTTAGGAGAAGTTTTGACTGGCTGCAGTCTGCAATTTACTGCTAGATGCCACCAAATCCCATGAATTATTTCACACATCACCTATACGTGTCACTTTTGCTTTTGTAGCAGAACACATGGCCAGTGCTGCAGGTTACTCACACTTTGTGTGCTCTGTGGTAGGACATTTTCCTAATAAATCTTTATTAATCTGTTGTGATTGTGAAATGTAAATATTGATCATTTTGTACATTATTTTAAAGTACTGTTTTCCTAGTTAGCATGGGGAAAAAATCTGTTAAGTTAGCTACCAGTCTGAAGCCTGTGTAGCCCAGAAAAACAACTGCATTGTGTTGTGATCTCACCATGATTTCAATATTTCTGTGATAATAATTTTGGTTATTAGATGATGTTTGAACTAGGAGACTTAAATCATGGACATTTTTCTATTGATGTGTGTTTAAGTTTCAAAGTCAAGAAAACAGAGACACTGTTTGAAAAAAAACTCAGCTAAATGCTGACATCAGCATGTTAGCATTGTTATAT
This sequence comes from Chaetodon striatus, assembly GCA_029783705.1. Lineage (NCBI taxonomy): Eukaryota > Metazoa > Chordata > Actinopteri > Chaetodontiformes > Chaetodontidae > Chaetodon > Chaetodon striatus. Next base: position 26,923,734 of record JAPZEB010000025.1, on the reverse strand, counting down.
CAGCATGATAGCATGCTGATGTTACGCAGGTATGCTATAATATTATCACTGTCACCATTTTAGTTTGGCGTGTTAGCATGATAACATTTATTCATCAGCATTAAACACAAAGTACAGCTAATGCTGATGTTAATGTTGTTAGTTTGCAGGTATCTGGTCATAAACCAATATAATAATCAAATAAAATTTCCACCTGATGATGTCACTAGCTGAAAAGTGAAGGGACCACGTAAGTTATGAGGCTCCATCCTCAGGTTATAATAAATGGCTGTACCAAATTTACTGGCAATCCATCCAATAGTAATTGAGACATTTCACAGGGTAATTGAAAACTTGCTAGTGGTGCTAGAGAACAAGTCAGGGGATTGCCAAATGTATTAAGATCTATCCACTGAAGACAGCAGATGTCTGTACCACATTTAATGGAAATCCATTTAGTAGTTGTCAAGATATTTTAGCCCGGACCAAAGTGGTGGACTGACTGACAAACAGACATTGCCATCCCTGGAACTACGCCACTAGCCTGACTAAAAATGTCGGACCTGCCGTACCCTCACCAATTTTAATATTGTATTTTACTACAAACTATTTGTGTAGGCTAAACCAGTGGACTTTTTTCGGCCAGTGTGAAGAGAAGGAATAAATTAAGTGACCAACAGTGCTTTAATGTGTGGATTGCTTTGAGACACACCGTACAAAAATGTGAACCTATCCTTTAACTTTGCTTCTAACTTTATAATCTACAGGCATTTGACATTTGCTAGGATGGAAATATATGGTTGATCTTTTCTTTGTCTTCCCCCTTTCCACTATCAGTTTGTATGCTATTGAGGTTAATTTTAGTTCATGAAAATGTTCTGAGTTATGGGAGGGTAAATCTGCTTAGGTGCTTGAGTCTTGCAATTACAATAAATCAGTAACTAAATCTAGAACATGGCCTTACACACTGTCAAGACAAGGCTTAAGGCATAGATTTAGATTTCTATCATCTCATGGCCCCTTCACATGATATGGACAAAATGTGTTAAGTTACTGATATAACAACAGTGCAGTAGAACAAGAGTGCAGATATCACATATTTTCTCTTTGGTTTTAGTGCTCAGGTGCTTTATGAAAGCCATGGGATACTAAAGGATGCCAGTGGGAATATGCTGATATGTTAAACTTGAACCAATCTCCTTTACCATCAGAGAAGCTTCTGGGAATCTGCTATAGGACAAAAATGGTTAAATGGAAAAGGCTAGTCTCAATAGTACTTGATATATGTGGTATATATTGCATCAGAGATGCCTTTATACATCCATATCCAGCGAACATGGCCTTGGCCAGGAGGAGAGGTCATCAGGTGGTACCCAACCCTCATTAAATGTTTCCACCCTTAACCACAACAGTCTTAACTTGGTTGGTCAGCAGTGGTGGCCAGGTCACTGTCCCTCTCCCCCAGGTTTCCATCAAGTGTCCTCCCTCTTATGCCAGAGCCAACAGGAGGCTCTTCCTGCTGCTTCTTCCAACATTGAAACTGCAGTTTTCCTCTTTTGCCCTCTTATTCCAACTTTGTCATCAGATTCCACACCTATTGATCTGGGAATCCACGGCATCCCACTTCCACAGAACAGTCATGTTGTCCATTCTTTGTCTCAACAATCCTGGACCAACTGTTGGTGCTTGGCTTTTTTCCTCTCAGCCGCTTCCTCACAGTCCTCCTCCCAGGGGACTGTTGTTCTACCAAGATTATTTTCCTTCCCTGAGACCACATGGGATGTCTGGTCTCAGAGTTGTAGATAGAATATTCTCTGGGAACTGAAGTTTTCCTCCAGCATCAGCCTTCATTTCCCAACCCTGGGTGGACTGCAGCAGATTTTGTTTTGCTTAACCCCGGACATCAGGCTTCTCAGCCTGTTTTACAAAGCTGATGATACTCTGCAGTGTCTTTGTTTAGGCTGGGTGTTTCTTTTGTCTCTCCTGCTCAAATGTCAGCAAGTGTTGTCAATACCTTGTCATGGGGCCATCTGTATCCCCCCCTGGGTCAGAGCTGTTATGCACCCTGTTAGGATGTGCACTATGATTCCTTTCGCTCCAAACAACCTACACAGGGTGACCTCCCTCATTCCCTACCTGTGCAAGGCTCCAGACCTCATCCTGGCTCAAGGCTCAATCACAAATGTTATCAGATCTACAAACAAGTACAACTTGACCTGACTACAGTACACTGTCACTTTTTTCTGTCTGCTGTTATATTTTCTGTGATATGTAGGCTACTCATGATGCGTTACATTTGTGTGTTTGTCTTTGGCTCTTTATCCTCTTGATATTAATTTCATTAATCCTTCCCCCTGTGGATGAGTCAGTCTCCTGTCATTGACTGTCAGGCTTTTGATGCATTAAAGCTAAAAGCCTAGAGTGTGACAAAGTTAATGGATGATGTTTTAGACCAAACTGGACAACAAAGTGTCCTGGTTATGCTCAGAATGACCAGGGTCATCCATTAGTCACCTAAACAGTGGAGTTAGGACAGGAAGAGAGGAAAGGATGAATGGGCAGATGGTAGAGTTTTGTTCACTCTAGCTCAGAGTTTCTCTCTCACTCCAACATCAGAATTCTGCATGGTGATGGTGATGCATTCGATTGCTGTTACTGCACATCACATTTTCTGTAAATACATTTTGTAAATAAATCAGAGACAACAGGAGGATTTGGACTCTTCTGAGCATCTTTCTGAATGAAGTTGTATATCCCAACACCAATTTAAGGTGAGTTGAAGAGCTTTTAAGAGTACAGCACACTAGTCAACATTTTTTTTTCATGAATGATCTGAATGGTGACTCTTACTTTACACTTTGCACATATAGACACAGTATACATGTACATTATATATTCAGATTAATTGTTCATTTTGGCGTTTTAGTAATCAAGGAGTCTAAGGATCTATAAATGGTTATTTTTGTCAGCTGTTGAGGTGAAAATAATTTACTAAAACTTTAAGTAACCAGCTAAACACCCTTTGAAACCATAACGATAAAACAGAAGAAAACGTCAAAATACAATTTAGGCCACTTAGGGCCGTGGAAAAAGCTAAAATGTCAGTAAATCATTTGAACAGATGCAGAGCAACATAAGGATTTTATTTGGACTCTTATTTCTGGCCACCTGATGAATGTGGGTCCAATATTCTTGTAGCTCAATGCTAGCTAAATGCTCCACTATGCTCTCCAGCTAGTCGCTAACTTTTTCTTTCTGCTGTTTAGTGCGGTGGTACATAGGGGGATTATTAGAGTGTATTTGTTGAAAGCTACTGCTGCTGGAGATGGGGTTGCTGGGATTGTAAGATGATAAAATGTTGTATAAAGCTTATTGAGATGAATAAATACAAAAAGATGATAAATATACTGCACAATACTCATATATGAATTACCAATATATTTCAGAATTTCAGATTTTTCTTCAAATCTCCAATCAGACTCCATGCTTTAACTACAGTGCAGCCATTCTGTCAAATACCAAACTATCACCATGACCATTATTGGTGCTGGCTTTGATGACCACTCCGTCAGTAGTGAAGACAGTTACAGCCACGTCTTCACAGACACAAAAACTGCCACAGTCAAAGGCTTGTACTTTCAGCGTGCTCAGCTGCTATGTGGGCCAGCATCGTGCCAGTACCTCGATCCCTTGCAGCAGGCCCTCATTAATGTGGGGGGCATCCAGTACAGCTTCCCCTGGACCACCCTGGAGGATTTCCCCCAGAGCCGACTGAGTCGCCTGCGCTTCTGCACTTCCCTTAGAGAGATAGCAGAGGTTTGTGATGACTATGATGAGCTGCAACATGAATTTTTCTTTGACCGTGACCCTTTGGCCTTTCGGGCCATACTCAACTTCCTGGCGAAAGGGAAATTACGTTTGCTGAAGGATGTCTGCAATGTTGCCCTGCATGGTGAGCTGCTGTATTGGGGCATTGATGTTGGACAGATGGAGTCCTGCTGCCGCAACCGGGTGATCTGCTCTGTGAAGGAGGTGGCTGAGCACCAGCGCAAGGAGGACGAGTGGCAGCAGAGAAGGAGGGCACTGAGGGCTCCTGTGGCAGATGGCAGCCTGTTCCACATGATTGGAGAGGCAGTGGAGAACCCTCATTCAGGTTTAGCAGGGAAAGTGTTTGCCTTTTTGTCTGTCATAATGGTGGTGGTCACTGTGGTTAGCTTGTGTATCAGCACCATGTCAGACCAGCAACAAGAAGAAGCCATGGTATGTATGAATCAAAGTAATGCTGTGTACCGTATTGTAAATTTAAGTCCAAATATAGAGCACTACCCAACCTAATCTGAGTCTTGTTATTGAAATTATGAGCGCCGAAAATAAAGAAATAATATTCAACTTGATTTCCTTCTTTAAAATTTAAAATGGGATCACTTGAGCTCTTGCTACTTTACCACTGTCTGTACTAACTTAATGATAAAATGAATAAAAAAGTCTTTCAATTACATATTTATGATCAGACCTATGATGTAGGTATGAGCTTGCACTGTAAATGGTTGTATTAATAATATATTTGGCCAGCTGACATATTAGAATGCCCTTTGGATTATTACAGCTCAGTGCCACTATCACTAGCCTAGTGTAAATGACTTGCATGCTCTTTCTTGTGTTTACATGCTCATTCGTAGGCTATCAATTTTTTTCTAGTTCAAGTTCAAGTTCTTTGTTCTTATGATGTGCACAACTGTTAGAAAAGCAGCTGTTGAAAATTTATATCTTAGGCCTCAGGCTCTCTACAACAATGCTCATCATACATCTTACATCATACAAAATTCCACATGGACAGTGGTGTGCAAAAGTTTTGGCACCAGTGGTCAAAATTTTGTTTATTATAAGTAGTTAAGTATGTAGAAGATGAACTAATTTCTAAAAGGTGTGAAGTTAAAGATGACACATTTCTTCAATATTTTAAGCAAGATTACTTTTTAAATGGAATCTTATACGGTTACAAAAAAGGAAAAGGGCCTGAAGCAAAAGTTTGGGCACCATGCATGGTCAGTACTTAGTAGTGCCCCCCTTGGCAAGTATCACAGCTTCTAAACCCTTTTTGTATCCAGCTTAGAGTCAGGTCTTGTTTGGGGGATTTTCACCCATTCTTCCTGCAAAAGGCTTCTATTTCTGTGAGATTCTTGGGCCATCTTGCATGCACTGCTCTTTTGAGGTCTATCCACAGATTTTCAATGATGTTTAGGTTCAAGGGACTGTGAGGGCCAGTGATGCAGTGGTTAGCACTGTCGCCTCACAGCCAGAGGGTTGAACCCAGGGTGGGGGCTTCAAACCCACCACTCTGTGTGGAGTTTGCATGTACTCCCTGTGTCAGTGTGGGTTTTCTCCGGGTACTCCAGCTTCCTCCCACAATCCAAAGACATGTATGTTAGGTTAATTGGTGACTCTAAATTGCCCGTAGGTGTGAATGTGAGCATGAATGGTTGTCTGTCTCTGCGATAGTCTGTCAACCTGTCCAGGGTGTACCCCGCCTCTCGCCCTATGCAGCACCCCAGCAAACCCCAACAGGATAATCTCTTACGGTAAATGAATGAATGAATGAACTGTGAGGGCCATGGCAAAACCTTCAGCGTGCACTTCTTGAGGTAGTGCATTATGGATTTTGAGGTGTGTGTCGTTGTCCTGTTGTAGAAGCTATCCTCTCTTCATCTTCAGCTTTTTTAGAAATGGTGCTAAGTTTGCTTCCAGAATTTGCTCGAAATTACCTGAATCCATTTTGTCCTTTACTTTTGAAATGATCCCCCTGTCACTGGCTGCAACACAAGGCCAAAGCATGATCAATATACCCCCATTGGTTCTACCAATCCTACAAGCAGCTCACCTGGAAACTTTTCTTCAACTTGACCTCCACAGTTCCTGTCCTGTTCCGGTTCTGTTAAGTGCCATTTCTTAAATATGTTATGAACTAAGGAAACAGCTTCCTGAAAATACTTTGGTATCTTCTTACAGCATCAGTTATTTTGGCTGCTGATTGTGAGGACAAGGTTTCAGGAGTTGAAGTTTTGAAATTTGCATCACCTGGCCTTTCCTAACAATGACTGTGGACAAGCCAGAGCCCTAACAAGCTAATTAAGGTCTGAGAACCTGGTAAAAGTTGTCAGAGAGCTCAAATATCTTGGGGTGTCCAAACTTTTGCACGGTGCTCCTTTCCTTTTTTTCGCTCTACAATTGTACAAAACCGAAATCATACTCTAATCTTGCTTAAAATGTTGAAAAGCATGTTTCATCTTTATCTCCATGCCCTCTGGAGTTCAGTTCATCCTCTACTTACTTAACTGTTC